>PVKN010039966.1:0-10793 GCA_004027915.1 Capromys pilorides
GAGAGGTCCATCCCCATTAAAAAGTACACTGATGCTTTCTTCTCATTATAAATTATACATGTTGAATGATTTTAGGAGATCATATGAATTTTTATCAACATTCTACATGTAAGGTTCTAAGACTTTATTTTCTGTACTCTAAATTTTTATAAATTGATGATATAAACTAACTGAAAAAAATTCTTACAGCATCAAAATTAAATTCCGATCTTTTGAAATTTATGATAGCAAATATTATTTTAAAAGTATCTTCATTATTATGGGTTGCAACACTGAAAATTTATTTCCCATGAGTTTTATAGACAAAAAAGAAAGAAATTGGTCAAACAACCCAGGGAATGTATCTGAGTTCTTATTAATATTCCTGATAATAAAATTTGTGGTGAAACTTCTTAAGTTGATATTATCAAATTTGATTTTGGTCTTCCAGGAAGAAATAATCAGAAAAAGCCAACAACAATATTATATAATGTCCCACTTGCACAAAATAGTGCAGAACTAACTCAAAACAAAACTTGAGGCTTAGGCAAGCCCCTGCAGTGGTCTGTTATGTGGCAGTGGGGTGGGCGTTTTTCTTGTCCCTCCTTCTTTTGTAAACCAATATTACCAAATTAAGCAACCCTTATAACCAGGAATTAATTATGTAAGTCATTTGTGTAGAAGAACTACTTGCCTTGACTGAGACATTGCAAATTTGCCCCAAACCCTGAATAGATTTTGCCTTCTGATTGTGTGGGAAATCTGTGTTGATGTACAAGAAGAAAATCAGATTCAGATGCCAAAATGAAAATATTTAAGAATGGTATAAAGATCTTCCAAATGAAATAGAAGAATCTATGGGCATTTTTAGTTGCATTTAAATCTCAAAATGTAAATCTCAAGGACAAAGCTACTGGAAAGGCTATGTGTCTTTCTTGGTGGTGGTGTTGGGATTGAACCCAGGACCTTGTGGGGGCACGGACTCTACACTGAGGCACAACCCTAGCTCCAAAGCATACTATTTGGATGTCAAAGAAAATAGCATGGAATTTCCCTAAACACCAATTTAAGCATGAGAATCAATACGAGGGGCACACAGGGTATAGAAGTGACGCACACGACACAAGACTTCAAGTGCAAGTGTGTGACCTAACCTTTATAGAGGGGAGAACATGGATCCCACAGCCTTCTGGGGCTCTTGGGTTACTGTTACTAGTGGCAGCAGTGACCTCCTTCTTACTGTCAGTTCTGTAGTGTAGGGGCTGGGAATATAGCTCAGCGGCACAAGGCCCAAGGTTCAATCCCTGGTACTGGGGGAAAAAAAGTTCTGCAGTCTACAGCATGTAGCTTCAGCTCCATGGACACAGGGTCTATGAAATTGTTTTGATTCTACATCTGTGTGTGTGTGTGTGTGTGTGTGTATGTGTGTGTGTGGACCGCTCAGGCTGCCCGGGGGGCAGGACTGGCATGGCATGTGATGCCAGGGATCAAACCGTGGTCCCTGAGCTTTTAAGCTTGCCTAAGCAGGTGCTTTAGACTGCTGAACTATCTCGCAGGCCCCTGATTCTACATCTTTAAAGACGGCTATCACTTAGGTCCAAGTTTAAATTTCTTTTAGGAGGCAGCAGGATCCTTCTCCACCCGGCTTTGCTATCCCTATCCTGCCCACACCCCTCTTCTGCCCCCACGACTCTGTCACAAGTACACCCACTGTTCGCAGTTCTCTTGCTTCCTTCCTGCGTCAGGAGTGCATTTCTTTGTTCTTTTGCCAAACTCTAAAGCAGAATCCATCGCAGAGGCCAAGGTTTCTTCTGGCTTTAGTCTCTTGGGCTGCGCTTGCTGACCCTTTGCTGTGGGCAGAGTCTGTCTGTGAACGCGATCGCAGTGTTCCGTATGTGCACTGGCTGTGCTGATAGCTTAGGTTTTCCTGATTTAAGTAAACCCCTCACTTGGAGCAGCGCTTTATGCTTTGTGATGGGCACAGGGGTCCATACATGTAAAGAAAGGCAACCCCTTAGACTCTGGGAAAGAGTTTGCTCGGATGAAAGGAAAGCCAGTGATGTTGAGGGCTTTGCGTGGTCCTGAGGGCTGTGCGTGGTCTTGAGCGCTAAGCGTGGTCTTGAGGGCTGTGCGTGGTCTCTCTGCTTGACCCTACAGACAGTGAACTCCATTCGCACAGCCGTGCTTTCCAGCTCCAGGTACAGAAGAGAAGCACGGGGTGGAGAGCGTGAGTGTGTCTGCCTTGTGTTCAAGCAGACAGATCTGCTTCTGCTTCAAAGCACAGGGTTCCAGGGGAAGGGAGTTCAGGGCCAGCTGGGTTGTCACACAGGTGAGCACGTCAGGAAGAACACTTCCATTCTGCCGGAAGGGCACTGTCTTTTCTGTCATTCCAACCACGCTTTCTCTATTGCTCTCGGATGCCGATGCTCTTGACACACACATGCCTGCCAAGAAGTTTAAGTGGAGTGCAGAGTGTTTAAACACTCTGTGCAAATGGAACATATTGCGTACCAAACACAGCAATATATAAAACTAATTACATTCTGTCAAATGCAACTTATTCCACGATGCAGGGCTGTCCCAGTGCTTAACTCACTTAATGGGACCTGTTATATCAAAAGGCTAGAGAAGAGAAAAACACAGTCATTCCAATAGATGGAGAAATAGGTCTTGAAGAAAAACAGCACTCACTCATGGAAAAACCACACACAAAACAAAACAAACCTCTCAGCAAGGTACAAATACAGTAATAAAGAAATTACTTTAAATCATGAGTGTCTATTAGAAAGCTATAATTGACATCTTCAATAGCGAGAAATTAAAAACTGCTAAGATAGAAACAAAGGAAGGATTGACTTTTTTGCATTTCTTTAAGCCCACAGGAAGTCTTAGCCAATGCAGTAATACAAGAAAGGGAAAGGGAGGGCTGGCCAGAGAGCTCAGCGGACCAAAATGCCTGCTTCAGCCGACTGACCGCAGCAGCCAGGGTCTGATCCTTGCCATGCTGTCCCCAGCCCCGGGTGTGCTAAAATAGGGATTGAGACTGGGCGTGGTGGTGCGCACCTGTGATCCCAGCACTCAGGAGGCTGAAAACAGGAGACCTCACTGTCAGTCTGATCTACGTAGTGAGACCGTGTACACCCTATAAACCTGTTACTAAATTCATTAAAAAAAAAAAAAAGGAAGCAAAAGTTAAACTAAACAGAGAGGAAAACAAATGTTTTGTATCTTTGTATAAAGATGACATGCTTGCCTATATGGAAAGCCTCACAAAATCAATAAAAATCCCTGGCAGTAATCAGAAAAATACAGCTATTGTTCAAAAATCACTTACTATGTACTATAACAGAAAGGAAAACAGAGAAGAAACACAATTCAAAATACAATACTATTTGCATTAACACAAAATGGAAATACTGAGTTAAGTAAGTTAATCAAATAAAATACATACCCTCTGTATCAGAACAGCTACAAAACTCTAACGAAATAAATATAAGAATTAAACAAATCCACGGTACTCTATGCTCATGGATAGAAAGACTCAATATTGCTAAAATACCAGTTTTTCTCAAATCATTTTAATACTGTCCTGTCCAGAACCCTAGAAGTCAGCCAGTGGGTACTGGTAAACAAATCCAAAGTCTGTATGGAGAGTGGGGAGACCCAGCACACTGTGGAAAGAGACAAACACATTTGGGGACTTGACTTTATGAGACTTCAGCACAAGCTATAAAATTTCAAGAATCAAGACGAAACAGTACTGACGAAAGCAGACAAAAAAACAACAGAAAATACCAGTGAGTCTAAAAACAGACCCACAGAGCTTTAGTGAACTGATAGTTCCCAAAAAAGCAAAAGCAATTTCCTATGGAAGGCAAATCTTGTCAACAAACACACAGTGGTGGAATGACTGCATATCTGTAAGATGAGAAAGTAAACCTGTAGCAGACTTCGATATACACCCAAACCCTGCAGTGACAAAACAGGCCATAGTAGATCTAAATGCAAAGCATAGACCCCCTAGAATTCAGCAAAGGAGAAAAAGCTAGGTCTGGGGAGAACTTTTAATTTATAACTCAAAAGATGTGATCCATAAAAGAAAAAAATAGATTTCACTAAAATTAAAAACTTCTGTGCAAGATATCCTCATGGGAATTTGAGCACAAGCCTACTTCATAAAGGACTAAAATCCAAAATATGCATGGAATACTTACATTCAACAAAGAAAGTAAGCCAACCATCAGCAGAGGAAACTGCCATGTCGCTGCATGCCTATCAGGAGGGCCAGAATGCAGACCATGGGCAGCAAGGGCTGAGGGGCATGTCAGGCAGCAGGAATCTTCGTTCTCTCCAGGGAAGCCAGTTTACAAGGCAGGCAGTTGCTTATCAAAAGAGAAAATCTATCCCTTCTGTGGGACGTACCAATCGCACTCCTCAAAACTCTCTCAAGCAAGTAGAAAGTGTCTGTCCACACAAGAAACTCCACCACAAATGTGCATAGCAGCTTTATTTGTCTCTAGTGCAACCGCAAGGCCACCAAGATGTCTTTCAAAACATGAATGGATGCGTCAGTTCTGGTGCAGCCACGCCAGGGGATGGGCACAGTGCTCAACACTGATGTGTCGCCAAGCCATAAAAGACATAGTTGCAAGTGCAATAAATCAACCTGAATATCCTACATTTATAAATATATGAGCATATGTACATATCTGTACACATACGTATGCTTATAAATTACATGTCATTCATCTCAATGTTGATCTGGAAAAAATATTGAGAAATTTAAAAGTTTATTGGTCACCAAAAGTTAGAGGAGAGAGAAAGATGAAGGGTGAAGCACAGAGAATTTTGCGGACAGTGAGACTCTCCTATATGATGGGACAAGGGAGGACATATGTCACTGTGCATTGGACAGAGGCCATCAAATGTTCAAAAGGAAGGGTGTCAAGGATGTGAAATATCAATCAAAGTCCCCTGGTTTCCACAAAGCCACTGCTGTCAGGAAGGAAGCTCCTGGTGGCCAAAGCTGTGTGTGGCAGGAGGCGTGGCAGTTGGGGCTGCTCTAAGGGCCAGCATATGGGGTGGCCCCGGAACCACCAGAATGCCCCGGTGACAGTTCCTGGGACTGGAAACCCGCGCTCGGGCTGCTGGTGCGGTGTGCTCAGCTGTTGGTAGGAGCCCATGCGAGCTGCACTTCTGGGTCCTCCGACCTTTTCAAAGGGCAGGATGGGGGCCGGAGGGCTCTCTGTGGCGCTTTTATTCCTAGGGCGTTAATTCCGCTTGGGCTTTAGAGTTAGGACCCCGCTGTCTCCCTGAGGCCCCGCCTTCTCACACAGCCGTAGCACATTCTGGGAGGGTAAGCGCTTGTCCCCTCATTGAGAGTTCGCAGGAAGTTGGCACTGCTGCTCCATGTCACAGGAACTACGAATCTGCTCTAAAAGTGAAAACACAAGATTTCAGAAATCTCAAAGGATTCAGCCGCTGTTTGCATTTCAAGGTATTACATGTTGACGCTCCATGCCATAAATAGCAGAATAAATAAAAATGCCTGATTGTTGCCATTACATTAATGATTTGTAAACTAACACTCGAATGTACTCAGTGACGCCCACTCACATGTTCACAGTTCCTTCTCTCATACACAGTTGAGCTTTTATATTATGATGAGGTGATTTCTGAAATCCCATAGGAGCGTGGTAGGGAAGAGGACTTCAGCATTTTATCTTCTTAGTTACATATATTCAGGCTATTAACTAAAAACTTTTTTAAAAGTAATAAATCCTGGTTTCACTGCAATTAAATATTTTCATGCCCAAATAAATAACTTTTAAAGTAGTTAAATTTAAGTTTGACTTGCATGATGTGTAAATGATAATGTGCAAATTATTTGACACCAAATTTAAAACATGCAGATAAAATGTTACAGCCGAGATCATCAGTCTTTTTATCTTTCTTTGTTCTCAGTTTTCATGTACTTTAATGCAGCAGTATTTGACTCTTTGGCGTATTTTATTTTCTCAGGGTTCACTTAGTCTGTAGTCAAGTCAGTCTTCAAGGAAAGCCACACAACTGGGAGTCTAAGTGTGGTAAGGGTACTTCCGATAGCCCCACTTAAAAATAAGACCTCCACTCTGTTCTGCAGGCCTCATGCCTAATCTACGCTCCCCCGGGTTTCCCAGTGCTTCATGGACTTTATTTCCCTTTTTGAGGTTCTTGTTGACATGTGACACAAAATACACACCAGCAAGGACATTATCCCCCTTTCGTACTACTCATATCATAAGCTATTATCCTACTATCAGCCAAGGAGGAGCAGCAACTTCTTTTCAAAACAAAAGAAAAAACCCTCTCATTTATGTTTTACAATGAGTTAATTAAATGCCATTTTCTGACCCATGAAAGTCTACACAATTTGTACACCTAAACTAAATGATCTTTTCACTGAAGACCTCCCACAGTTTTAAAACTAGAAATAATAAAGCCTTTGTCTCTTACCCACGTGTCCCTAATAGAGAATTTACCTCATGGTCCACTATTGTGTGTGTGTGTGTGTGTGTGTGTGTGTGTGTGTGTGTGCGCGCGCGCGCACGCGCGCGCGCGCTCCCGCGTGTATGTGTGGTACCGGAGACTGAACTCAGGACCTGGGCTTGCCAAGCAGGTGCTTATTCTACAGAGCTATCTCCCTGGCTCTGTTCTGTGCTTTTTTGATGTGCTGTTTAATTGCTCAGGCCAGGTCCAGACTGAAGACCTGGCCAACAATAGCTGCTTCCTTTTGCTCCTGAGGTAGCTGTCAGGGACAAGGAAGGATAAACCAGGCAGTGTTCATGTGGGTGCTGGGGTGACAGCGACTGGCTATCGGCTTGGGCAAGATCACGGGAATCCACCAGCTGTACTGCGTAGGGGGCCCGGGGCTAACTGCTGGCAGCTGGTGTGGCCCCTGGGCTGGGGACGTTTGCAGCTGAAGCCCAGCTGCGTGTGTGCAGCTGTTCCAGCCCAGGGGTGTAGTCTGGGCTTCTCACATGAGAGCTGAACCTGTCAGAGCCAGGTGAGCAGGTGCCAGCAGCCTGGTCTCTGCCCCCCCTCTCGGAAGTCTGAGCATCGATTTCCCAGCCCCACGCTGTTCACACTGATTACAGAGCCGTCAGCCAAGCCCACGCCGCTGCCTCCTAGCCCCGCCCACTCATGCCACTCTTCTGCCGTGGGCTTCTGCACCCACCTCGCCCCACTTAATCCCCACTCAACTTGGGCACTCAGAGTCCTTCCATCTTGCAAGGTCTGCTTTCCTGTCCTGTGCTCCAAACCTGTCCTGACAGCTTCCTCAGGTGCTGAGTCACAGGCACTGGTCCTTCGTGGCTCAGCTCGAAGAGTGTCATTTCAGAGCCATTTCTCCCCTCTAATGGCCCTGGGAAAGTTGTTTGACAACTTTGCCCTTTAGACAAAAACAGGAATGAGTTTCTGAAGCCACGTATCTCCTGGGTTATTAAATGGCAACACTGAAAGACAAAGCAGTAGGCACTGTTGCTTAGCAGGAGCAAGTGACAGTGTTACTGATTATTTGCCGCAGACCGCAGCATTTCATTTGTACCTATTTTGTCACTGTCGTAGCTTTCACCTTGTGGTAATAATTCATGGGCTTATTGTTTGTCTTCTGCGGTTTTAGTTCCATGCCCTACCTGCAGAACCCTGGGAGAGAATCCCAGCAATTGTCTCCTGCACCCCAGATCAGAGTCTCTCTGCTCCTATAAGTCTCAGAAGGAAGAAACACATGAAGCAACTTCCAGTATTTTCTCTACTGTTCCTTCTAACCCTCCATTCTTGTCATCTCTCTTCCAGAAATTAAAAAAGAAAAACCTGGGAAGACTTCTTCAGCTCTGAAGGAGAAAGGTACCAAAACCAACAGCATCATAATGAAAACTTAGCACTGAAAATATCTACGTCTGTGTAGTACAGCGCTGACATCTCCTTTGTAGGCAGGTGAAACAAAGCAACATTGGCTACATGCATTTAAGCAAATATTTTATCCATCCCCAAAATATTTTCTTACTGTTTCTTGTGACCTTGACAGTACCCTGGTTAGCACTAGAAGCCAAGCGGAGAGCTCCCAGGGATCAGGGCGGCCTGCACACTGCAGCCCTGTTGGCGTTGGCGGGCTCAGAGCCTCGCGTCATCTTTACTTTCTGAGAATGTCTGCAAGGTAGCGATGCTCGGTTCGCTACCTCTGCACCCTTAGAAAGCCACACGCCTTGCTGCACCCATTCCTTCATTCCCCACCACACCCACGCCTCCTGGAGCACCCTCCCTACGCTGTGGGCCATCTCTGCTTGCCACAGAGACCTTTACATAAACAGGCCGAAGCTGGTTCTGAGAGCCCGCTGAGCTGGGCTCTGTATGGGCATCCACCGGTCATTTCACAGCGCATGGACTCTGGGCTCTGCTCGGGTGTCCTAGAGCCATGAATTACCCTCATTAGCTCAGAAGAGAAAGCTCTCGGTGTGCAGTGTGGTTCAGGGCTTCAGACCCTTTGGTGACACCCTGAAATCCAGAGAAACCAGGCCCTAAGCTTTGTGTAGCACCATCACTAACATCACAGACACTGCACCGCCCCCAAAACCACTCTCAACAATTCTATATGCTGTAGCCAATGTTGCTTTGAAGGATGCTGTTTTTTAAAATTTAAATATTAGTTAACAGAAAATTGTAATATATATTTATGGAAATCACAAGAGGTCTTGATATGTATTTGCAATGTGAAATGATTAAACCAGCCTAACTTAGAAATCTATACCACATTCTTTGTGGAGAAAACGTTTAAAAATCCACTGGTTCTACAGATTCACAGTGTGCAATGTATTGGTGCTTATTACAGCCAACCTTCTCTACAGTAGGGTACTAAAGCTTATTTCTATGATCTGTGTGAAACTCCACGCTCTCTCTCTCTCTCTCTGCCCGCCCACCTACTCAGTCTTTCCTTTCTACCCGGGCCACACTAGCCTTCTAGATCATTCTACACGTGAGATGCAGGACCTGCCCTGCCGTGCCTGGTTTCTCTCACTTGGCCTAAGACCTCCAGCCCACCAACTGCCCTACTGAGAGCACGTTCTAAGTCACTGTGGAGGGACTGTGGGCAAGGGTGCCTTGGCAGCAGCCACACCCGCCCCAAGAGCGAAGGGCTGCAGGGGCAGAGCGCTTTCTTTGCTTTTCCCATGGCATGAGCAGGTGCTATTACCCATGGGTGAATGAGGAGCTCTAATGCCAGAGAGAGCAGAGGGCAAGCGCACGGGCTGCTTCCGGCAGGCTGCTGGGGCCCTGCCGCCAGCTCAGCCCTCTGCTCCTATGCCCAGTGCACGCACACAACACTGAGCTGACGTGGGAACAGGGCAGCTATATCGGACTTAACTGTAATCTGAAGTTTTACACTTGTAGAAGTTCATGATGGAATGGGTTTACAGACAAAATCATCTCTGAAGTTTTATTTCACCTTTAATCTTAGATCTTTCACTTGAGTTTGAAGATGAAAATACTACATTTATATGATCTGGTTTGCTGTTTGTTTGCTTTTTATGTATTTTGTGCATGGTCTCACTATGCAGCTTGAACTTGTCGCGATCCTTGTTTTCAGCCTCCCAGTGCTGGGATTACAGGCATGTGCCACGCCACCACACCTGAGCTAGGTGGCCAGCTCAGCACACCTGGGGGTGGGGCCGGCACAGCTTGTAGTGCTGGGGCTGGAACCTGGGTCCCTGCACTTGCCTAGGCAGGTGCTTAGTCCATTGAGATATCTCACTAGCCTTTTCACATTTATATGATATATGCAGCATTTCGCATTGGTTTTTTATTTTTCAAAAAGTAAAGCAAATTAAAAGAAGTAAGCTGAATCAAGGCTGACTAAAAAAATCTGAGATTTCTAGATGTTGTCTTGTATCTTCTAAAATTACAGAGAAATAAGTTCCCCTCCATTGGAACATTCACCATCTTAAGTGAACAAGTGCACTATAACTTGTTCAACAATTTATCTGTGCTCAGGATGGAAATCATCAAGGTGAAGCCCACTGTGATTTGCACTGCTGCTGCCTTGTGGCTGGGGATGCAAATCGTTTCTAAAAATGAAAGAGCACCAGCTCCTCCCTGCCCGGGTGCAGCTCCCCGCCAGCCCCCCACTGGCTCCGTTGTGTTCATGTTCTCAGTTCTCTCTGTTAAGGCTGCAAATAAGTGCTCGTTTCTCTCCAGAGATTATGAAGGGGAAAGAAGCGAAGGCCCCAGCTTCCCTGAAGGAAAAAGGTAATGTTCTAAAATGAAATGTGAAGCTGCGTGGACGTATCTACTGCTTAAGCAGTTACTGGCCACAGGAGGCGTAGCATTTCTCTCCTCAGACTTTCAGAATTGTGGTTGTCATGTGTCCTGCTGCTTTTGAACAAAGGCAAAGGGAATCTTCCCCCATCCCATCATATATCGTACAATGAAAACAGCCAAGGGAAGAAATTGCTCAGAAACCATAATCTGTTCTGCCTTCACTGAATCCTGGGGGAGCCCTGAAGGAAATGGGCTGCATGGAGAACCCCATCAGAAAGTATGAACAGCAGGCCCATAAGTCAGAGTGTCCTAATCTTACAATTAATATTAGATTAGAGGAAATTGATATTTAATGTAACATCAGGGTACACCAGGACTTTTTCCTCAGCCCACATGTGTGCTTAATGTTTTCTAAAGTACTTCATGCTGTATAGCTCCAAGCCCATTAAGCCCTTTATGCTTCATTTGAGATATGTATTATCACAGCCAAAACTTAAATTTCAAGACCATTCTTCATGATGGCC
>PVKN010039967.1:0-10797 GCA_004027915.1 Capromys pilorides
CCAAAGTCCTCAGTACATGTTTATTTGTTGAAATCACTGACACAGATCAATAAGAAACAAACAGAACAAATTTATAGCCTATTTTGCATGTGGTATATATCTTCACATGTACAAAAAAAACCTTATTCCATTATGAATTTAAACTGCCCTTCAAAAACAAGTTTCTAGTTTATTATTAAGAGCTATATTATACCTCTATTTTTTTCATCCACCATCTATTTTCTCACTTGAAATTTCATATAAGATTTAAGTGTTATAGATTTAAGTATCTTATTTTTTAAAGATTTTACTTTCAAAAAAATTTTTAACTTGCATCGTGTATAGGAAGACGGATGCACCTCGAAATCATAACATTTAGTCAAATAAATATGATGCACAAGCTGCAATAGTGCCTGGCCTCTCTTATATGAGAAGCTAAAATATATATAAAGAGCAAATCAAAAGAAAAAATTTTTACACACGGGGTTTTTCCTTAGTCTTTCAAAATAATCTCAGGAATTAGTAAGGTTTGTGGGGCTACCTTCTGGTAGTAAATAAGATCCCTGCACTTTATGCATATTTGCCAAGGAGGTAAACTTAAGTCAGTCAAAATTTATTAAAGGTCAGTCAACATTTATTGGCTCTCAGCTGTGTATGTAGATATCTATGTGTTCATTGGCATCAAGTTTACACAATCCCTTCAGACCACTGAGACCCATGAAATATTTGAAGAGCACATTTACAGAATAATAAATTTTAAATGTAAGCTAACAAAAGAGCTGAGAAACCAGGTGCATGTGTGCGAAGAAGCATCAATCAAAAGAACAAGAAAGACCAGATGAAGGTAACTTTGGAATTTTTTATGGAAGTACCTTTGCAATTTTTTGTCCTATATCCTAGTCACATGAAATTAGTAATAAATGGAAATGATAATTCTCTCTTTTTCATGTGTCTGCAACAGGAATGATATATTTTTGAAATCTAAGACAAATTTATTGTGAAATTTCCAATATCTTAATTATTTAAAAAAATCACATAATCTATCCTTCTGCCCAATGTTTAATATATTTTATTCAAATTTTTACATACATATACATAAATATATTTACATAAATATACACATAAATATTAAATATGTAATATTTCTAAATATATTCAAGTATACATATATATTTTGAGCTGGACATAGTGCCACACACCTGTAATTACAACTGATCAGGAAACTGAGGCAAGGTGAATCACAAATTCAAGATCAGGCTGGGCAGCAAGTAAGTATTGGTCTCAAAATTAAAAATGACAAAGTCTGAAGGTAGTGGTTCCATGGTCAAAACGTGTGTAGGTTTGATCTTCAGTGCTACAAAAGATTTTAGAGGTTTTATTTTTTTGTTTTTATTTTTTTTTTCTTTTTTTGGCAAAAAGTCCTCTAGAAGAACTTTTGCGTTCTTTTAGACTCATAATGCTTGCTTCTTTCTTTCTTTCTTTCTTTCTTTCTTTCTTTCTTTCTTTCTTTCTTTCTTTCTTTCTTTCTGTGGCATTGGGATTGAACTCAGGCCCTTGTGCCTGCCGGGCAAGTGCTTATTCTGCTGAGCTATCTCTCCAGCCCTAGATCCCTAATACATTTTAGCTACATTTTTTTTTTTTCAATTACTTTTGTTTTTTCAACCTAGTACTTAAGCAGGAGATTTTGCTACTCTTTTTAGGTCTTCGCTTTTCTGTGTTATCCCATGTACATGAAAAAGGTTCTTTCCATATTTGTCTTCTATGAATCTACCTTACACTGGTTTAATGCTGCAGCTCAGCAAGCGATACCGAGAGAGTTGAAGTAAATATGTGCCTTTCCTACAGAGATTGTTTTGTATGCTGTATTTTTTGTGTTACACACTTCCGTTCTAAAATATTTATGAGTTTTCCTTTCAGTGCTATATATTTATGACAAAATTTTATGAGGCTCAGCTCAATAGTTTATAATGCTATGCATTTAAAAATCTGTGAAAGCACATTAAACTGCGTAGACAACAAAGAAATATGTGACATGGTTCGTGATTCTTTATGCGGTATTAGAAATTCCCACTTTAAGAACCTGTGTGCACTGAGCGCATTCACTTTTCCGTACGTCCATAATATTGTATGGTCAGTGTGTTAGTAGGGAACTGGCTTTTCCTTTTCAGGCTCTTACTGTCCTGAACATAGAATAGGGCAGGATATAAAGTAGTGAGATTTTACATTTGTTAAAGGTAAGAACAGGCAAGAGAAGCGCTCTGAAAAAGAATGTTCTACAAATTGAGAGTGGCCAAGGAAAGTGGGACAGCGGATATGCTTTGAATACAGAGCAGGCCACTGAGAAAGGAAGAACGCAGTGACTATGAAGCTAACGGTGGCCATCTTTTACACCCCAATTCGACTGTAGAGCCAGGTTGTCCTGTCACAAATCTGCTTGATCTTGTGCCAGAAGAATTAAAGAAATCCTGCTGTGGGCCCAGGTGTGGGGCATCACGTCTGCTCTGCGCATGTGCCCTGGGTCACTGTGATTACCAGGCCAGGCCTGCTTGTCTGGTTGCTTTACCATGCCCTAATCTCTTGCTTCAAACTCTTCCACAAAGTGGATTGGTGTGAAGACTTTAGGTAATCCACGTACAAGAGCAGTGTCAGGTTTAGTTTATGAAGAACATTGTCGCTAGAATGTACAAAGGTACTATCTCAAGCTTGGAATCATTTTCTCCAAAGCTTTCCTTGTTTTTGTTAAAATATTTTTTCAGAGTCCCAATATAATTTTATGCCACAGTTTTTTTTTTTCATGTTTTTAAAGAAAATACCTTTTTACGAGTTTCCATGGCCCACAAGGTGCACCCCAGAGTTCCAGGGCCTTCACAGACGTAGTACTGGGGCTCAGACTCAGGTCCTTGCACTTGCCAGGCAGGCGCTTAGCCAAACTGTCTCCCCAGACACCTCATTTAGTGTTTTGTTTTTATGTGTTTGGTACAAGGTCTCACTACACAGATTGGACTTGTAGTGATCCTGTTTTTGGCCTCCCCAGCACTGGGACTACAAGCATGTGCTACCACTCTCAGTCTCCATGGCTGATTACTGGAAATTGAACCCGGTTCTTATGCATGCCTAACCAGGCACTTAGATCACTGAAATATCTCGCTGGCCCTATGCCACAATATTTTAACTCTATCTACCTATGTCTACCAAAGGAAGTAGACCTGTAAAGTAATTTTGCAATGTTAACAAATTACGGTATGTATTACATTGTACTGAAAACATATTCATTCTTTACTTGTAATAGCTATTAAAGCATTTCTGTGTAATCCCAGTGGTTGGGAGGCTGAAAACAGGAGGATCACTACAAGTCCGAGCTATGGAGTGAGACCCTGTAGACCCTGTACCAAATACATTAAGAAAGAAAGAAAGAAAGAAAGAAAGAAAGAAAGAAAGAAAGAAAGAAAGAAAGAAAACAAACCATTTCTGGAATTAAAGCTTTATTTTCCTTTAAAAGTGATAAAATATCAAGAAATCAACTTTTAAATGATTCTGATGAAGAACTGATGATGACCTTTCATTCTATATTCTCTAAGGTCACCCACTCTCTTCAGGAGTCCTGACCAAAAATCATTAACTCTATACAGAATCACATGATATTTTTGAGTTGGTGTATCTCCGAAATCACAAAAGAAGAATCCCTACATAGATTGGACTCGCAGTGTTCCTCCTATGTTCAGCCTCCCAAGCGCTGAGATTATGGGTGCACACCACACTACCCAGTCTCAATCCCTGTCTCAGCACATCCTGGCAGCAGGGCTGGCATGATACGCCAAGAATCGAACCCCAGCAGCTGTGGTCTGCCTAAGCAGGTGCTTTAGTCCCCTCAGCTATCTGGCCAGCCTATATCCAGGTTTAACAACCAATATTGCAAACTAAGTAGGAGAAAATTAGTTTTTTTAAACTCTGTGTTCAGAAATGATTCTATCAATTAGTATGGGGTAATCTATTTCTATAAATTCCTAACTTGAATAATGCGCTGTGTAAATCCTGATTTCCATTATTTGTGACTAACTACTTGAAATAATAAATAATAAATAAATAATAAACTTATAGGAGGAAAGACTTGTATTGACTAATGGGATCAGGGACTTCAGGCCATGGGCCTTGTCCCTCTGGGTGTGTGGTAGCAGAGTGCAACATGGCATGGTCGGGGAGGTCTGGCCATTTCATGTGAATGGGAAACAAAAGAGAGACAGGAAAGGGCTGGGGCCCTGGAGTGCCCATTCAGGGTCATGATCTGATGGCCCAGTTTCCTCTCACTAGACCTCACCTCATAAAAGTTTCACCACCTTTCTGTAGTGCCACAGTCTGGGGATCACATGCTTTAGTAAGCCTTCACTCCACTGGGACAAAACACTTTACACCCACAACTTACAAGAGAAGAGGTATAGTTTTGCTCATAGCCCACAGTCTGCAAAGCCTAAGACAAAAATGGCATGGCAGCAGAGCATGGCAAAGAAGAACTCCTCAGTCCTTGCACTTAAGAAGCAGGCAGGTGGAGAAGAACCAGAAGGAGAATAATACTCTCTGTGGTAGCTGATACATTTTGTCAACTTGAGGAAGCTTGGCTGGATGGGCTCAGCTGGTTCTGGGCCGTAGGGTCCCTATCCTGCAGGATGTGGAGGGCCTGACCTGGGATGTGATTGGTTCCATCCTAGGGCAAGACGGGCCACCCCAGGGTGACTCAGCACAAAAAGTGTTTTAAAAAGTTGAGGAAGACTGTGCAGTCAGCCCAGCGCGGTCCTGCCCTGGCTGCTTCCTGCCTGGCCCAGCTCTGCCCCGCTTCCTTGGAGAAGTCCTCTGCTTTGGAGGAGCTTGATGTTTGCAGCCATACCACTTTGGAGGAGCTCTGCACCTGCACAGAATTTGGAAGAGAGAGGCTCGATTGATGCCACAGCTGTTTTTCCTCCTCTGCTCTTCATTGTTTCGTGCTGCCTTGGAGCCAGCGGAGTATGAACTGAAACTTCCACAAACTGTGAACTAAATAAACCTTTCCTTCCTTCATTTTGAGTGTCGGGTATTTGTCCCAGCAATGAGTAAAAAGTAACTAAGACACTCTCCAAAGGCGGTTCACAGCAGCCCACATCCTACAAAGGGCCCTACTCCTTGTTAGGGTTTATTTGATAAGCAGATTTAATATAATATATGTAAATCATTATATATATGAAATGTACAAGGTAGGCTAAGGGTCTTTTGCAGAGTTGGGATGGAAAAACGCAGTAAGGCTGAGTGCTGGACAGTTGGAAGATCCAATCAAAAGTTGGAGGATTGGAGCACGCTGCAGAACCTGCCCAAGTCAGTATGGGGGGGTGGGGACAGCTGGAGGGCTGAAAAGGCCATTTTGGAAGCCTGAGATGAATGCCCAAAGGCAATAGGAAAGGCTAGAGCCACTCCCAAGATGCGAAAGTGAAACTCTCCCCCCCTCGGGGATTGAACTCAGGACCTTGCACTTGCCAGGCAAGCACTTATTCTACTGAGCTATCTTTCTAACACACTTTCTATTTTTATTCTGTCTGGACTACAAGGCTATTGGCTGGTGCCATGCACACTCAAGGTGGGTCTTCCTTTTGTACTCAGTCATTCATTAAGACCCACTCAGAACTGTCCCACACTAACCCACTAGGAGTTTCTTACTCAAGTTGACACTATGATAAACTGTCACACTCCTAATAGCATGTTTAGCTAGCAGCTCATCAATGCAATAATTCACTAATGAGTGCAGAGTTTCCATAATCCAATCACCTTAAAAAAAATTCCATCACTAAACAGTTCGGAGCTCTGTGGGACTAGTTAGATCAGACTCCTGACACTAAGCCTTCAACAATGAACTTTTAGGAGATGTTTACCCAAACCACAGTTTACAGTAATCAAAAAAGTTCAGGAAAAGGAACTTATTCTAGAATATTACAGTATAGGGAAAAGACCTGACAAAAAAAATAGGCTCAAGAGCATTGTGTATAGAAGGAAAATGATCATAACATCTTTTATAAGAGAACATGTCCTTTTCTGTGGCACTGGGGTTTGAACACAGGGCCTTCACACCGAACTAACACCTGCATGCCATATGGCACATTGTTTTTATTTTTTGAGACAGGGTCTTGCTCAGTAAATAGACTTCTTAGATTGCCGGCGATAGATCGATAACATAAGCTCCTGTTTAGCAACCACAAGGTCCTGAGTTTGATCTCCAGTAGCACAAAATAAAATAAAATAAATTGCTTAGATTAGGCTCAAATTTATGAACTTCCTGCCTCAACCTCCCAGAGTGCTGGGGTCATAGACATATGCCAACATGCCCAGATGAAAGTATGCCTTTGATGATAATTTCCCAATGATTATGATGGTCATATCACATTCTTTGAGATTACAGAGTCATTTATTTGATGCTCCTTCATCTCAGTGGTAAGTGTAAGTGTCGAGACACTCAGACACACACCAATGAACATGGTGAATGACTGTTGGAAGCAATTACCTTTAGGGAAGCCATATTTCCTGGATATTTTCCCCAGGCATGTAAATTAGGGGAAGGGTAAAAATTTTCTCTGTGGGACACATCTACTACTCAATATTTCTCCACCATTTAGTGTGGTGGTTCGGAGATGTCTGTTCCACCACACTGGGTCTCTAGCCCAGTAGAAAAGAATGTACTTCTCTCTAGAGAAAGAAGAGAAGTTGACACATCACTGGAAGTTAATGTTAGCAAGCAGAATGTTTGTACAGAAGTGAGATCTTGAGGGACGGTATGTCTTCATCTCATCCTCTAGGATAGGAAGTAAACCCCTGTCTTCATTACTTTTCTTATTGCTGTGCCAAAATATCCAATACCCACAAGGTAAAAGAGGAATGGCTTATGTCTGTTCATGGTTGGCTAGCCCCAAGGCAGGGTAGCATGGTAGAGATCAAATAGTTCATGACATGGTAGGCAGAAGACAGTGAGCAGTAAAGAACAGCAGCAGCAGCAGCTTGCCTTCCCTCCCTCTTTATACTCCTTTCATTCTATCAGCCTGTTGATCAGTGCTGCACATATCCAGGGTAGGACTTCCACTATCCACACCCAGAACTATGCAGATTCCAATCAATGGACTAATTTAATGCCTTACACCTTTAATCCACATTCACACACCTTGGATCCAGCTAGCTCCAAAAAGCCCACCTAGGAGTTCATGAGACTTTAGTGGGACATCTAGTGATGAGCCATAACTTACTTCATTCTCTTCTCTTTTCTAGCTTCCAGTGTCCCAATTGTTCCCTTAGGTGAAAGTTCATTAGAATTGATTAAGTGACCATCTGAGCAGAAAATCTGAAGTTAGAAGAGGAAACAGAGCTCCTGAGAGAAAGTAATATGGTAAAAAGACAGCCAAACATTCAAATGAAGAAAGAGATGATGAAAGTTTTATGAGGATTTGTTGGAAGAGTGCAAAGACTCTTTGGAACCAACCTCAGGTCAACACAACTTAATCTATAAAATGTGTTAAGGGCAAACATAATTCAAGTTGCCCTCTTAGGATTGTTTGTATGTACTTACTTTTATGTACACAAATTCTACTTTCTTACCTTCCCAGTTAGTAAGGCCATAACTAAGTGAATTAGCTTGATTCAGTACGTCACACTGCAGCCATCTGTCTCTTAATGGCAGGGACATATTCTGGGAAATACACTGTTAGACAATGTCCCATTTATATGCATCTGGATAGCACAGCCTATGATATGCCTAGGCTATATGGTTCTGCCTGTCACTCCTAGGTAAGAAATCTACCCAGTGTGTTGGTCAACCAAATGCTGTAGGTGTGCATGAAACAGTGGTGTTTGTGTATTCAAACATGTCTAACCATGGGAATAGTACAGCAAGAAGCTGTTACAACACACAACGTAAATGCTGCACATGCTCTGACCACTCACCATGAGTGAACTTTGCAGCACTGGAAGCTGCCCCAGTGAGTAGAAGAGCGGAGAGGAAATGTGAAAGCCTAGGTGTTATTGACCCTGCTGTGGGCCGGATAGACACTGTACACTTAGGCAAGTGTCTTCATGCCTACTGATGCCATTAGCTTTCTTTTCTCAATAATAAGACAGCCTTAGCTCACGTGACTATTTTACTTTTTAAACACTTTAATAACTTTTTAGCTTTTTGAGCCCTTTGCAAACACATGATGGAAGACACAAATTCTCCAGCCTTTAAAGTATTTTCTTTAAGGCTATGGAGATAGCTCAGTGGCATAAGTGCCTGCCTTGCAAACACAAGGTCCCAAATTTGATCCCTGGTACTGGAAAAAAAATTACTTCCCTTTTTACACCTTTATTCTATAAAAATTTTTATATTTTTAAATTATGTATCCATTTTAACTTTAAAACTTTGTTAAATGCTAAAACACAAACGTTGATTACTGGAGATCCACACTGTGTCAGGATCCTCAACACCCATCTTCTACTTGGACATTTTGACCCACTGGAGAAGGTTCCAGGGGCAGGGAAACCACCCGTGTGGAGCTGTGCTTTGCTACAATAACAGCGCTTTCTTCTTCGGTGCCTTCTGAAGGAATGTCCTGGGCTGCTTTACAATTTATAAAACACATCCACATGCATGTTAACTAAACTTTCTCTAGATCCCTTTTCATTTGTACAATGAGGACATTAAATAGCTGGGGAAATTAAGTGAACTAGTGCTTGGCACACATTCTGTGCAAATTAAATGGTGTGCCATAAATTCTTACTGACAATTATTATTTTCTGTGTTTTTATATCTGGAAAAAATCTGGTAAATTAAGATTATGCATTATACTAGTGAAGATACTTACACTAACGAATGTTTTCTTTAAAAAAAAAAAAAGAGCTATTTTAAAAAGCCACACCTCCACATCTACAATTTTTTAAAAGATCTAAACCCTTCTATACCAAAGCCTGAGTCTCTTCATTTTCTTCATCATCTGTATGCCTCAGTTGTGACCAGTGGAAGGTAAGCATGAGTGCTGTCGATAGCTTCTCCTAAGTGTCCCTGAGTGAATATAATAGGTTGTTTATGCCTCCCCTCCTGCAAATTAAGAGGTTCAAGTCTGAAACCTCCATTGCAGGGATGAGCCCTCAGCGCCCTTGTCAGGTGATGTAGGCAGAAATCAAATGATAGGATTAATTCTCTTGTAAAAAGACTAGAAATTAAAAACAAGGGTAGGCTGCCTTTCCTTCTTCCAGCTCCCGGAGCTTGGCAGCTGAGGTTTACAGTGCAGTTATGGCAAGTCTAAGGATCACACCATGTACAACCAGTCCTGAAAATAGCATAGAAATGGCATCAAGAAAACTTAGTCCCAAAGATATGAATCTCTGAGGGGGGATAGATCCCAAGCGCCTTTGGAACATGCATTTTGCCAAGAAGCACAGCAAAGAGGGCTTCAGGAAGATGCAAGCAAACAATGCCAAGGCCATGAGTGCATGTGCTGAGGCTATCAAGGCCTTTGTCAAGCCCAAGGAGGTAAAGCCTAAGATCATCCCAAAGGGCGTAAGCTGCAGGCTCACTCGACTTGCCTAAGTTGCCCACCCCAAACTGGGGAAGTGTATCCATGCCCACGTTGCCAAGGGCCATTAGCCTTGCCAGACAAGGCCAGGCTCCAGCTTCTGCTCCAGCCCAGGCTCCCAAAGGTGCCCAGGCCTGGTGAAGACTCCGTATAAAAGCCTCTTATCTGCTGATATAAAAAGGGAAGGACTGATGTGACCCTGAGGGGCCATCTATGGGGCCTGGTGTCCTCCTGTGCTCTTTGTACAAATAAACCTGAGGCAGGAAAAAAGAAAAAGAAATTAAAAACAAGTAAATTGTCTAGAATTCAAATAAAGCTGATCCAGACTACAGGTAAATGAAATAACATAAGCAAAAACCGTTGGATTTGGCATCATTCTAACAGGTAGGCCTACATGTAGTTTAGTATTTCTATGAAGAAAAGTCCAATAGAGAAAAGATCTAATAAATGTATTAAGTCACAGGACCCTAGTGACAATGGGTGCCATATATATTAAGATTTAGTTTAGCTAGCTGGTTCAAAAATCCCAAATAGTACTGGTTTATTAAAGACGTAAATATTTGTCTCACATGTTATTTCCCGGGGAAGTTAGCCTAAGGCAAGTTTATCTATTCTGTGATCCTTATAAATTCAAATCTTCTTTCAATGATCCCAATCCCTTTTTTATTTCACTCCACAAGTTCAAAGAGCTTCATATCTAAAATTCAGTTATTAGAGGGAAAAAGGTATGAAAGAGGACATGCTAACTGCCTATTTGAGTTACTTTGGCTTGTGCACAGTAAATTAATGTTCTTAAATTCTGTAGACTGCAAAGTTCAAGATCACTCTGCTGGAAGATTTGGTGTCTGGTGTGGACCTTGCAGCTTCTGCTGTGTGTATCTTCACATGACAGAGAGCACAAAGAATTCTGGCCTTAATATAACATCATTGCCCATGAGTAGCCATCACTGACAGCATCCTCTGTGTTTGGGAAAGATAGACTTGCATCTCCCTCTTAGAGCCTCTGGATCTGTACAGGTTTGTAACATTTCATCATTCATGTGCACTGATAGTTACTTATCTATAGGTATTTTATTTTGTTAAACTTTGATGGTGGTGAATGTGCCTCCTACATTTGTGGTATCTGGCAATTCACAGGTAAGTAATCAATGCAATTTGTTGAAATGAAACTTAATAAAATGCTATCATATTTTTAGAACTTTCAAGTAGAAGTAATATATATGGCATATATATCATTTCTCAATCTAAAGGAAAAAAAGAACATTCT
>PVKN010039968.1:0-10796 GCA_004027915.1 Capromys pilorides
GGTTGTAAATGACTACTCTTCTGAAATTTCTAAAACATGCAATTTTCAAATGGCCTATAAAACTTGGGTCTTCTATCTTATGAAATTCAGCATCAGTAGGAGACACATCCTAAATAACATTTTCAATATTTCCTATTTGTTTTGTAAAGATAGTAAGTCCCTAGTGAGACATTTTTAACCTAGTTATTGATTTATGGTTTAAAGCTATTTCATTAGAATGTGTTCCTGCCCATTTTGGCAGCCTATTTTTGGTACAAGAATCTAGGCCAAATTCAAAGTTACTGGAATAATTTCTAGTATGAATGTTGTTCAAAAGTTTCTATAAATACATCCTGAATTTAGACCACTCAAATTAAACACTCAGCCTAGGCTGAGAGCATAGCTCAAGGATAGAGCACTTGCCTAGCAGTGCAGGCCCTGAGATCAATCCCCAGTAGCACAAAAAGTGATAACGCAAAAGCAAAACCCAAATTACAATGGAAAGATTTTTTTATAATCTTTTTATTTGCCACAGGGTCTCACTACATGGCTCAGACTTGTACTGATCCTCCTGTCTCAGCCTCCCAGAACTAGGATTATAGGCTTGTTAATAATACCGCACCTGGTTTTGGTGCCCAGCACCGCACACCCAGGGTTCTGGGGCAAGCATGACATGCAGTACCAGGGATTGAATTTGGGTCCTTGCATTTGCCAGGCAGGCACTTAGACTGCTGAGCTATCTGCCCAGCCCTAAAGTATTTTTTAGATGCTCCAAATAAATGTATTCCCCTAAGGGAATGGTAAGAATCTGTGGTCTTCATTGTGCAATATGGACAAAATTATGTTCCACTTTAAGCATCAAATGTTCTGAACAGAAAATTCATCTAGCAATGGCTGAATATATATATATAATATGTATATGGATATATATTATATAATATATATATTAAAATATATATATTTTAGTCCATATATTGGTCCATATATTGGCCATCCCTAACATGCATTTAATAACTACCTATAGTATATAGCTCTTTTGCTCAAAACATTCAAAACTGTAGGGAAAATATAATAGAGAATGATACGAAATCACTGACACTTGCATGTAGTGGATTATTTGTACAGAAATCTCACAAGTAGAAAAGTTTGTTTCTTCTAATCCTGTTGAATAGTTTTTTCATTCCTACAAAAACGAGGCATAAGATTGAAACTATAAAATCACAAGACACATCCTCCTCAAGAGCCCCAGCAGCATATGTGAGAAGCCACTGCCCACAACACAAAGGCAGCCTTGGAGCCTGTCTTGCACAGGCTTCTGCTAAGATCCAGAACTTAATGTTGTATTCTTTTTCTTTAAAAGCAAAAGAAGGCCTCAGAAATTGCATAAGCAGTAAGCTCCATAAAACCTGGATCTACCCCAGCTGGGTGTAAGCAAAAGCGATTTGCATAAAATGAGTATGTCACTTAGCTGCGCTGTTTCAAAATGCTATAAACAGAGAGATATACCAGGTCTCTGGATGACAAAATTTAATACTATTAAAATGTCAAGTCTTTCAAAGCTGAATTTCAAGCACAATAAATATTCCAACTGTATTTAGAAAAATACAACAAAACTTTTGGGAAAATAATCTGAGAAACATCTGGAAAGAAAGTAAGAGTCACTAAAATATTTTTATAAAAGATGATTAATTGAACATGAGGTTCTGGGTTGAGAGAAAAATGGTTGTGTTTCTACATACAAAACATATTATGAACATTCAATAATTTAAACAATGTAGTAGTCAAACAAAAGTAGACATGCTAAAACACAAAAGAAATAAAAATATACATTTTGACCAAAACACATTAGGACTTGTAAAAACTTAGTAATCAATTAAAGATGCTCACAGATTCACTGGAGAAGGAAAAAACAATTAAGAAAATGATAATGGTACACCTGGTTAGAGAATCAGCAATGAACCTTAGTGATATACCACTTTTTCAAATAAACTCCAAAAATGGAAAGTAGAAATAATAAAATAAATGGTGAGGAAGAGCAAGATTTTATTTTAGTTTTTTAAATTTTAGGACAGGATTTTAATGGATGGTTGCAATTTAAAAATTTGGTTATATAAATGATATAAATCTTTCTAAATATCACTTTTGAAACACTGAAATTTGAAGTCATTACTGTGATGCAGAGCCTCTGGGCCCCTTTCCACTCCCATTTCCTTCCTGCCACAGTCAGCAGGATCAAGAGCTGCATGCTTTTCCTCCACACTACTTTATTGACTACAAACTCCTAGAACATTGAGGGTCAAGTCTAAAATCCAGTCTTGTATGTTGCTTCTTTTTACCTTGACTCAGCTGATCATAATGCAATGTTGTCATGGAAACAGTCATGCTTATTATAAAATAATTGATTGTTTATTTTTAAAAAGCAATAACACAGAGATATAGTTCAGCAGCACAGTTTCTCCCTGGCAAGCTCAAGGTCCTAAGCTTGATTCCAAGTAATACTCCTCCCCCAAAAAATGTCCAAAATCTAATGGTAGATAGTCAAAATAGTCAAAATTTCTAGGAAAAGAAACACAGAAATTTCTGTCTTGTTGCTTTTCCCAATTATTATGTGAGGACTCTAAGAAAATAAACAAAACCATTTCCCTTCCATATTGTTCTCAGATTCATATCTTGTGCCAGAAATTTTGCTAATATAGAAACAAATATATATATATATATTTATTTATTTATTCTGATTGTACTGCATATCATATATTTCGTTATATGCAAATGTGTTATTTCAGATTAAATTATATTCTTTTATTTTATATCTTCTTTGGTATATGAGAGACAAATAGAAACAAACTTAATAGAAGACAAACACAATTTTAATACATTACAAGAATAGTGTCTTAGACTAATGTAATACATAGATTGATCATATTTTCTGCTCACCCAGTGATATAATCAGAAATAAATAAAATGAATTCGGAAAAAAGCAACCACCAGAAAGAAAAAGGAACTGCTCCCAAATAACTTTGAAGTGAAAAGAAGTTATAGACTATGTAGTAGAAGGTAATGACAAGTGGAACATTATATATCAAAATCTTTCTTATTTAAGTATAGAGCTAAGTAGTTTCATGTGCTCTTAAAAAATTAAAATATATGAATCTAATAACTTTACAAGTTTAATAAGTAAAAAATTTAGGAAGATAGGAAGAAATGAATATAGAAGGGAAAGAAATAAGGACAAGAACCCTGCAAGACGTGCAGTGAACACGTGGGCCTCTTGGTTTAGGTGCAAGTCCAAAGCCACTGCGGGGAGTCTTTCTGCACAGTGGCTCACTGCTGCATTGTTCTTAACTACAAAAACAGGTGCAACAAAAGCTTTTGTTCTTTTTCCAAAGACAGGCAACGTTCAATGACCAATCAGGCAGGGATTCAAAGACCCCGCCCTGATGCCTTGATTGGTACATGGTGTCTTGGTTTGGCTTATCTCTGAAGGCTACTTAGGCCTCAGTACTCCCCATGGGACAAGCTGAAGCTGACCCTGCAACTGCATCTCAGGACAACCTCTCCAAGAATAGTATTTCCCTTGCATCGTCAAAGTTGTTTCTGAGTACTCTCCCCACTGAGCTCCTACTTGCAAGCCATGGAGTCTCCAGTCCTAAGGGCATCTGACCTACAGCAGTGGGGTGAATGGCCCTAGAAAGAAGGCTTTAAAATGTGATCTTAGGGCTGGATTGCCCATGGCACAGGCACCAAAGATGTATCACTTATGGTGGATGAGCACAGTTAGCTTTTCACTTGAGGTAGTGGTACGATCATTAAAACATCCATGGTGCTAGGGGTGGTGGAGCATACTTTTAAAGGGTTAGCTCTCCCTTCTTGCTTGATGATGGTGCAGAAGTCTCCCACCTTGCAAGACCACAGGCATTCCTCTCAGATCCATGCCTATCTCTCCTCCTGGCCATCAGACAAACAAAGAGGATTAAATCATGGCATAAAGACGCCTGCTGAGGGAGAGAAGCAATTAGAGCCCCCAAGGAGCCGTGGGACCGCACCAACATACACCAGCATAGCCATCAGAATACTCGGTATGGTCACGTCCTAACAGCCCCCTTGTAGTGGTTGGTTGATTACTTAACTAAATCCTCTCAGCAACCCCACACCCTAGGTTGTGAAGGCCCTACCTCAGAGTGACTCATCACTTAAAAGGAGAATGAGGAAGGAAAGAGGGCCCCATTCTTCCTTGGAGGAGCTCTGGTCTACACCATCAACTTGGACGTCGTCTCCTGGACATAGTGCAGACTCTTGGCTTCTGTCTTGGATCCTTCAGCCTTCTGGTGTAGGATCATCGGGCCGCCGTTGCATCCTGATACAGACTTGCAAGGAACACTGCTGTGGGCTCCAGACCTTGAACTGAATTCTTCAGTTTCCAGTGTGCAGATGCCCTCTGAGCAGTTCCTCATCTAACTCTGTAAATCAATCTTGGAATTTCTAATATATTTATACATCTTGTGTTATATCTGTACCTCTAATAAAACCCTGACTGACAACACTCATCATAACTTAAAAAATTCACCAGTGGAAAGTGCATTGAATACTTAACCACCATACCTACCTAACCTTATCACTCTTAGCAACAGTCCACACAGAATTTCCATCTATGTTTTGTCACTTATTGGGAGCTAGCTTGCTGCCACTGCCCAGAATCTTGAGAGAGCACATCTTACCACTATCACCAGCCCATAAAAAGGTCAAATTTTGAAGTATAGTTTCTACCAAATACATACTGTTTTGCCACAATCACCAAGTCAAAAAATTACAAGTCGAACCATCGTAAGTTGGGAACCATCTATGTTTGAAAATGATGATGAGGGTGTTGGACAAAAGTCCGGAGAAGAAACGAGATGAGGAAGAGTGGACTAAAAGGAGCACTATGCTGTGAAACAGTATTTAATCATGATGGCACCATGGCAGATGGCTATTACACCCTGTAAGTTCTCAGAAGCTTTGAAACCAGTAGCTACATTAGGGCACAGGAAATGACAGAACTTCTGCAGCAGACAGGAAAACAAAGGATTGAAAGGTTCAGGAAAACAGAATAAGTGGCAATACAGTCATTCTCCCCTTATCCTCAGGGAATATATTCCAAGACCCTTGTAGAGTGAAATAGGATAGTACCTGTCTCAGTGACTTTTCTCTCGTTGCTGGGACAAAATACTTGACACTCAAAATTAAGGAAGGAAAGGTTTATTTAGCTCACAGTTAGTGGAGGTTTCAGTCCACACTTGACTGGCACATGGCAGACGGTAGTCATTCATGGGGGGGGTACAGTAAAGAGCAAAGGGAGCAGCAGCAGCTGCAGCAGCTAACAAGCCTCTCTCCCCTTCCCATATATTGTATGCAGATTACCCACCCCAGGGCAGGTGTGGCGCTTGTATCAATAATCCCAGCATTGGATCATGAATTAATCACAAACTCTAAAAGTCACTCCAGTAACCGCGTGAGGCTCTGGGGGGGACAACTAGATATAAACCATAGCAGTATCCCATCCTATATACTCACACACACACATAAACCCTGTCCATGTTGACGAAGCCCTTATCACACACTGCGACCATAATCACTGTGACTTGAGGTGAAATAATAAAGCAATCCCAAATTTCTTTTGCCTAGTTCATGGTTTCCATTTCATAGATCTTCACAATTTCAAGGTTTGACCTTTCCAGTAGCAACCTATTCATGTAATTTTTCTTTCCTGTTAAATTGGAAAGTCTCACTTTTTCACTTAAAGGAAGTAGGTGGCATATTTGAACTGTCAGGGTCACTACTCTGTGGGACCACTGTTAGGGAAGATAGGGTAAGCTGAACACCAGCACTGAGGCAACAGCCCATTGGCCAGCAGAAGTGGCTACTGAGTGGCTCCCAGCAGGTTGTATATAAGATGGATATGATGGATAATGGGGTTAGTTGTATCCTGGACAGGATGGGACAGGACAGTGAGAGAATTCATCAAGCTGGTCAGAACTATATGGGATTTAAATCTTAGGAATTGCTTCTGGAGTATTCCTTTTAATATTTTAGGTCACAGTTGACCCTAGGTAACTGAAACTATAGGAAACAAAACCCCTAGATAAAAGGGGGAACTATTAACTCTGTCAGGCTAAGAAACCTACCTACCCATAATGTTCTATGAATGCACCCAAGGGAAATGGTATTGGCTGAAGCACTAGTATGGGGAACACCAACATCCCTGTGAAGGTCACTGGGGTCATCTCCTATGAGTGTATAGCTGGGTTTCCTGATAGCTGTGAAGATGATGGGGACCTGCCGTAATAGAGGCAGAGTGTGGGCAATTGTTAAAATGTCTTGCAAGGTTAAAATGAAGAGGAAGAGAGGGCTGACCCATGGAGATGTGGAGGTGGCCAACAGAATACAGTGCGGATAGGAACAAGATGAATAAGGGTATTGCTCAGACTGTACAATCAAACAGACTCAACAATGGATCCTCAGGACACAGAGAATAATCACACCAATGAAAACAAATCATCATACTCTGCCTGGGCTCTAGAACTGAGCCACTACTTAGGCAGGGAATGCACCAACTAAAGGGTTGGACGAATCCTGTCATTCTTAGCAATATATATAATGAAGCTTCCCCAAGTCCCTCCACTACAAGGACATAAGCCAGTTACTTGGGAACATTAGGAAAAGAAGAATTTCCAAACACTTTGATTTGAACACTGTCACCACACCCCACTCCACTCCATAAACTGAGGAGTAAGGGGGCTTCTGGCTTCATAGATCTCTCAGCAGCACTGGGTGCACAGATGTGGAATTGCAATGAACGTGCCTAGTGGGCAGAAATCTTCACACTGGCTCTTTGAAATTTGGAGCACAAGCTGTCCTAGAGGGAAAGACTGAACAGAGCTCTGAAAGTGCCTTTCCTTGCCCCCAGCTTGGCTAATAAGTAAAAAACAATATCACATTGCAAGTAGAATGGCAAAGCCCCTAATGCCTTTGAAGATCTGAAGACTATAGTGGAGGTCCTGGTCATATTTCCATTTGGCCTGATCTTTATCAGGACAAATGGGTCCCCGAGGATGACTGTGGACTGCCACAACTCTGGCAAGTACGGGCCCCAACTGTATCTGGATGGTCCTTCCACCAGGAAGGCAGATCAGAGCAGTCTGCAGTCCTGTAGGTCAGACACATGCATAACCTCCATATCTACCTCCTGGGCAATGTTGTCATAACCTGTTCTGGAGGGTCTTTCCCAAATAACCCTTTATGAATGACATCATAGAAAGCGGATCAATAAGCCAGTAGTCAAAGTCTTACCTTGGTAAAACATGTGTGATCCTAAAAGTGGGAGACAAATCCCTGGGGAGTCAGAGGTTCCATCCCAGCTGTGAAGGTTCGAGCAGCACTGCAGGCTGACTTTCACAGTCAACTGGCAAATCGTGTGTGTTTCACACACCCCAGCACCAAGAAAATGACAAAATACCTGTTCAGGGGGTCATAGTCAAGAATCTTCTTCAGCCTATTTATCAGGGGACCCAAGCAGCTGTCAGTTTTACAGGGGACCCAAGGCAAGAAAGGGCATTGCCAAAAGTCTGAGCTTTGCTTAGCCAAGGTCCTGGATAGATCATGGAATCAAGAGATTCAGTAAAATGGGAGCTCTGTTAAGCCCTTAGATTTTATACTATTTTCTGGTGCAACAATAGATGCCCAAAATCGAACTTGGTATCTGGAAACAAAGCCTGCCTTAAAAAAGTCTGCCTTAAGAAATTAGCTTTGGGATTGGGCTGAAGAGACCGCTAGCAAACCCTTGGGAGAGGGGGGTGAACTGCTCCTGAGGGGTTGAAGCAGAAGGAAACTGAGGCCCATTGTTCATGATGCAAACACAGTAAGAAGGCCATGGAAAAACTGCCACCTACAGTCACATGGGAAATTGAACTGCTGCCTACGGGGCTCGTGGGTCTGGGAAGGATATTTATAAGGAGACTGTTAACAGTGCCAACAGTTTTTGTTTCATTTTTGTTTTTGTTTTTAGCTGTCTATGAAAAAAGCGTGTGAGGAGTAAAATAAGAAAAAAATGTGTAGTCTTCAAATACAATTTAGAGAAAATGTCAAGGAATTGGAATTTACTAGATATGAAAGCAGTGCTATTTCTTACTTCTGGTCTCTCCAGGTAACAAAAACTTCTCAAGGTAAGAAATGGACTTGAGAAAAAATTATGAACTGTAAGCCAGGCATGGTGGTGCACACCTACAATTTCAGCACTGTGGAGGACGAAGTAGGATCCTATTTAGTTAAGGCCAGCCTGAACTGCACATAGTGAGTCCATATTGCCAAAAGCCAGGGCACTGAAGATAGGGCATGGCTTGGCCCACACATGCTTCAGCATAAGTTTCAAATCAAGGGTGGGTCTGTAAGACTGTGGCAAAACTTCACAGAGCCTGTCATAGTTTGGGGAACATTGTAATATAAGACACATATTTCATAAGATTATTTACAGTAGTTATCCAAAGAATCATATACTGAGTGCAATGTTCTGCATGAATGCAGCTAAAGACCTAGAGCCCCAAACAATATCTCCCACAACTCCAGCTAGAGGCCTAGAGCCCATGACAATGTCTCATGCAGACCTGCTTCACAGATCTGCGCTAGGAAGGCCCAAAGGTCAGCGATGGACTAGAAAATATGTGCCAGTGGGATGAAGGATCTGTGCTGCCAGGCTGAGGGATCTGCACTGGAGCCAGGAAGTGACACTAAAGGTAAGCACCAGAGCTCCCCTGAAAAGTACCACAGCTATCCTCAGCAACAGTGAGGTCCTGAACTCCTCTGACCATAAGGAAAGCTGAGTTCCCATGAGGGAAGCCAATGTGACAAGCTTCTCCAAGAGACTGAGCTATACACCATCCTCCCCTCTGGCTCTAGAAAGGATGCTCAAGATGAGGACCAGAGTTCCCCCAAATTGAACTGTAGCTAGCCATCCTCAGTGATGAGGTCCTGAACTTCTCCTTCAACCAGAACAACCAAGTTCATCAGAAAAGCCAGAATGACAAGGTTCCCTAGCAGAATAGTCCAAGAGAACCAGCAGCTCCCTAATAGCTGCCAACAGCTTCTCCAGTTCTGCCTCTTAAGCTGCTGGCAACAATCCCAGGTGGGCCTCCCACATCCAGCACCGTGATAGTTCAGTTCATCTGGGTGTAACAAGTTGGTCACCAGTTGGCAATCAACCACAGAGCCATTCAGCTGAACAAAGACCTCTATAGACCTTAAGAGCATATCTCATGCATCCTTTTAATCAAATCATAGGACTGCCAAGAATGATAAGGCTATAGTCCCACAGCAGAGTTACATGCTTTTTTTAGGACAGAGTGAAATTATGACCTTTACCAAATGACATTGTACATGATATTCTAAACAATGTGTTATTTTTAAGATTTTACGTATTTTTGTACATTGCATCCTGCTTTTAAAATTCAACAGTATATTTTTCCTACTTGAAGTTTTTCGTGCACACATGTATAATTCATTCACTTTTATTGACAGATTATATTCTATTATATAAATAGACTGTATGTCTATTCATTTTATATTTTGATTCAATAGGGGAAGTATTAGCATAATTATATTATTTATTATAATATCTCCTATATTGTTCAATAAAGTTTCAAAATTTTGTCTCTAAAGGCTTTTTATATTTTTTTAAGATTCTTTATAATTTTAGTTGCTCTTGGGAAAATATTTGTATTGTAACTATATGGAAACATACTTTGGGAATGTTAAAAAACAAAGAAGTGGGGGCTGGGGACATTGCTCAGTAGAGTAAGTGCTCGTCTGGCAAGTGCAAGGGCCTCAGTTCAATCCCTGGTTCTGAAAAAAAAAAAGTGATCATTGCTATATATGGATTATGTTGTTAGTCAACCATATTAATTTCCTTTATCAACCATATTTAATTTGTAAATTCCATTATTTGCTGTATGCACACAACTCTATTTGCAAATAATTAGAATTTTGTTTCTCATATTTAATTCTTAGCAAACTGTTGAGATCACTCAAAACAAGGATGAGTAGAAGTGGAAACAGTTTATGTCTGCATTTCTTTTTCTTATTTTTGTTGTTTAATATTTATTTATTTTAAATTTTATTACTTTAAATAAGAAATAACAATGAGATAGTTTCATGACACACTAGTAGGACAGCCCCAATAATTAATACAATGCATATTGTTGTCTCCATAGTAGTTGTTCAGAGTACAAGATGCAGACATGACAATTTTTCCAAACACTATTGGTACAAATATTTCTTCTCATTGAACTAAGAGAAAGTAGTTGTATGTATAGACCAACATTCCATAATAGTAGTGGGTTATCAGCAGAACTGGAAATGTGTGTCTGCATTCCAATTCTAATCTCGATGAAATAAAATTTGACTAGTAAGTTAAAAAAACAAATAAATGAAGTTGATTACAATTTGATATAAATGAAACGTGTGTTGTTTTTAAAGCATATGAATCCGTTTGGACTGGAATGGATAGAAACAATTTGTAACAACAACAACGAAAGGTCTCTGAGTTCCCAACTTCTGCAGGCGAAACAAATTGTGTAGCTCCAAAGTGAGGCAGTTCACTGTGGAAAATGAAGGATGCCAGAGAGTCCCACGGTACAGTAACTCTTCCCAGAGCCCAGAACAGGGCTATCCTAATGAACTGGCAACCTGTGTCTTGCTGAATTTCTGATTAATATGAATCATCCATGGGCTACTATGTAATTGTAGTTCTTTGGAGTGAGAGGAACTTGGGCAGTAGGAGCTACACCTAA
>PVKN010039969.1:0-10817 GCA_004027915.1 Capromys pilorides
ATCTCTGTCTCTGTGTCATATACATAGAAGAGAGCTCAATATTCATATCTCTTCATATCTATTTGTTATCTATCTATCATCTATCTATCTATCTATCTATCTATCTATCTATCTATCTATCACTTATCCACCACAGAAGAACCTAAACGCTTCCATAGAAGGGACATGTCTACATATAAGACAGTCCAAATTGTCATCCACAAATTTAAGCCAGAAGACAGCAGGACACCATCTCCACAGTTGGAAAGGAAAGTAATTCTGAGCCTAGAGTGTGATATGCAGCCAAGCCATCAATCAAATGTGGTGAGAAATTTAATATCCAATGTACTTGAAAAATTTACTTTCCATACAGTTTTATAGGAAGTCACTTAGTTATACAAATACAACATGACAGGGAGTAAATCAGAATGGGGAAGATCTGAGAGGCACAGAGGAGACTTGTAGTTCAGTACAGTGGTGAAGCCGCAGTACAAGTTGATGACTCTGGACATGGCTGGATGAACAGCCATGCTTAGAGGGACCGGGAAGGCTCAGATGGGACATCGCTGTGGTACATGAATTTCAAAAAATAGTTTATGGGGCAATAAAACTGTAGAATGAAGAACAACGCAGGCCTTGCTATTGCTTTTCTAAACAAGTGCAATTCTTCTCCTTAAAAAAAAAGGCAGAAAAAAAATGGAAAGGGAAAAAAAAGGAAGAGAAAGAGAAAGGGGGAATAAAATAAATACATAAAAAATATAAAAATGCACGGCTGAAATATGTAACACATAGAAAACCTTCCTCAAATCAAGCTGGGGAACTTTACTGCTGTCTGTTGGTGACGTGTAAAAGGTGGCAGAGTTGCAATGGCAGTGGGAACAGGGACAAGAAAGTGCAATCAAGCACCAGTAGACTCTGTTCTGAACAAAGTCCAGCAACATTAGTGATAACCAAGTGTTTGTTGGTTGTTAACTTTTAGAAGTAAAGCATAAAAGCGTAGTTGTAAAACATGAAGCATGAACAAAGCACAGAGAGGAACAGCGATAGAAGTGCAGCTAATTGATGCAGGGATTGAGAAACGGAACCGAGGGAGGGCTCGGAGGTAACTGAAGCAGCAAGAGCAGGGGATTCTGAGCTTGTGGCTTGGCCTTTGGCGGAGGCAGGGTCTGTGAAGGTGCAAATGTCGCACTTAGAAATAAGCAAGGTACTGGGGAGCTGTACTCCTCCTCCTGCATTCTCCTCTCATCCTTATCCGTTGTGTATTTTCTATTTCAAAAGCAAACCATGAAAAAGGAAATTTCAACTAATCTTCATTAGGCTTCAGGATCAAAAGAGACACACACTATATTATAATCATGTTGAGAATATAACAGATGATGTATCAAAGTAGAATAATGAAGAAATTTATTGTCATTTTGAATGTTATTACAGAATGATAGACTTAAAAGACATATGCTAAGTATATCATTTGGTAGTAAGATAATATCACTAGGAAATTTTTTTCAGGGAAACAAAAAGGTGTGTTTGGGAATGATATTGGGGGTTGGGGAAAAATAAGGGAAGGCATTCTCTTAATAACACATTTTTAAAGATGTTTTGTATGATATTATGTGGTGCCCTGTAGATGCCCTCTCCAGAGATCATTCTAGGACAGTTAGATGAGTTGGAACTTGCTGGCACCAAGAGACTTGACTGTGACTGAAAAGAGACAGAATATTCAAGGTCATAGCCCTTCTCAGCCACAATCTTGAAGTAAGTAAATGTTCAATGTGGGATATTTATCCCTGACTGAGGAAGAATCTCAAGGTCCATTTTTATAGCTTCCTGTAAAATCATAGGTGGCCTCTGTCTCTGCTCAGCTTGGATTTTGGTCTGTCCAATGTCATTTTTTTTTTCCTATCCACCCCTCTGTGACTCCAATTGATTTTTTCAGTCTCGACAGTGTGAGCCAGCTTATCTCTTGTGTGCAAATCTTTATCACAGAACATACTTTCCAGGAACCAATATTTAACGGTAAGACAAATTTTGAGTCTCCCTATAGGTAAAAAATACACAGCTATTATTGAGTTTAGCTTTTAACTTTACCAGAAGGCTCAAATTAAATTTGAGAGCATCCTATAAAAAAAAGAAATTTATATGAATTAAAAAGAGAAAAGATAGGGAAAAAAAGGAAGGGGCAAAAATCACATGAGTATGTGTACAGGTTAGCTGAGATGATTGTACTACTAATTCTATCAGCATTTTGCCGATAGCAATTAATGTATCAAATTTTCACTTTGACTAATGCTATATACTAATATCTATAAGCTGAGTAGCTAAATCAAAGCAGTGTACAATACAAAAGCCATGGCTGAACACCTTTCATCTTGTTCTTCTAAAAGTGCAGTTTCTAGTGTCTTATCAATTATGATTATGTTCTTTCTGTTTTTATGTATTTGGTACAGGATCTCACTATGCAGCTCGAATAAATAGCAATCCTGTTTTTAGCCTCCCCAGTGCTGGGATTATAGGTATGTGCCACTATGCCCAATCTCAATTGCCTTCTCAGCATGCCCTGGGGGTGGGGCCAACACTGTAGGCCGGGGATCCGAACCCCCAGACTCTTAGTCTGCATAAGTGCCTTAGTGTTTTAATACACTGATCTATCTGGCTGGCCCTTTTCTAAATTTAAATTGCTGATTTAAGGGGCATAGTTAGGGCCATGGAGATAGCTCCGTGGTCTAAGTGCCTGCTTGGCAAAGGCAGAGTTCTGCATTCTATCCTAGGGACCACATGCTATGCCAGTCCCACCTGTGGGCACCCTAAACAGCCCACGGAGTCTGGGCTTGGTGGCATACACTTCTTACATTATATTATGGAAAACAATCCCAGCACTGGGGAGGCTGAAAACAGGAGGATCACTACAAGTGTGAGCTGCCTAGTGAGACCCTATACCAATTACATAAGGGGGGGTGGTGGTTAATTATTCCTTTAGTTAAGTCATAATTAGGTCAGCTTATTTCTTTGCTTCCTCTGTGACTACGTGCAGTACTGCTGTCTTTTCTACTAACCTGTGATATGTTACTGATATTGCATTTGCTCATTTTATTATAGAATTGTACAATATAATTGATAAAGACATAGATACTTCAGGAAAATAAATAGCACCAACTCTATTTCAGACTGCAAACTTACAGACTTAACACACCCATGCCCCCTGCTTGCTTCCTCTACATTATATTATGGAAAACATATCCATTTTCCTCCCTGTAAAGCTTGCTGCACGCGTCTACTCCTTAGTTTTCTGGTCACTAGACATCTCACAAAGAGATGCATCTCTGATCCATCCTCTGTGTCAATGCAGATCCTTAAGCAGTGCACAAACACACTAGAGACACTGCCGTGTTTGAATGAAAAGGCACAAGTATCTACTGACTTCTTTGTCTTATGTGACATCCAAGCATTCACATGACCTCCACTTGCCCTTTCTGTTCACTTGTTCCACGCACTGGTCTCTATTACACGTCATATAATACTTGAATGAGGAAGCCATTTTACTATTAGTCTTTAGATATTATTCCAGGAAACCAGTTATTCTTTATCATCATAATTTGAATGTATAATGTGTCTTGGGGACAGTGAATCACTAGATACAGCACTTCTAAAGAGCTATGACTAAATGAAAAAGAAAACGCACGCTTAGCCTTGTGCAGAAGTTCAATATTAAAAAAAAACTGTTAATAGGAAGAGAGGTCATTAGACACTTTTGGAAATGTTTGAGAATAAATATGGTGGGCACAGATTCAAGTTCTCTGTTTGACTTTGCAAGCTAAATGAAAATGAGCAAAGAGAGAATATTAGGTATACTTTACACTTGTAGCACAGTAGAAGAGACATTCCGCAGGTTAAGCTTTGTTATTAAAAATGTCATCAATTTGAACTTTGTCAAAAAGTGATCAAAAAGAGATAGAACTTATAAAGCCTCCCAACCTACTAATACTATAACCAGTGCCACGACAAAACACAAAAGAAAAGGGAATAATTACAAGAGCAATACAAACAAATGCTATTTATTTGTGATAATACTTTTGGAAATGTACTAAAATTCAGAAACCTCTTTGAGGAAACAGAAGCCACTGAGAATCAAAATAGCTAATGGTAAAGAATTATTATGCTTGATGGGGGCAACTTTTGCTTTTTACTGCAGGTATTGCTAAAAATGTTGGAGACAAATTTCTCCAGGGATTGTTCTTTGAGTCACTCACTCCACTTTGGTTATATACTCTTTGTTACACTATACAGAAAATGCCAACTTTGCTAAGCATTAGTTTGCCATTCTTATGTTCAGAAGATATAAATGTGGATAACTTACTGAGAAAAAAATGTATCAATCACAGCTCTGGGATAGAAAAATCCCCACAGTGGCTGCACCAGAATCCAACTCAGTTGAGCAGGATGCAGGAGGTGCACCCCGGGGCTGATACTGTAAGGCTGCAGCCACATGGTGTAAAGCAGACTGTTGTCAAGAGCTGGAGAGAGCAGCGCAGCCAACTTCTGCCAAACACGCTCTACACGGATCATGGTGCTAGGCCTGGCACAGGAAGCTCTCTGATTACACTTGCTTTCTGCATTGTAGAAGCTTTTCTGTTACTTCTGGAAATACACTTCTGTTTATATCTGAAAATAGTCACGTAAAAAAAAGAAGCAAAATAATGAAGCCAAGTGAACATAGATGCACTGTATTTTACTTCTTTTCAAGTATTATGAGATTTTAAATACAATGAAACAATTTCTGAAATAGGCATGCTATAAATGATACACTTAAATCCACAGGTGGAAATAAGGTTTTTGGAAGTATAACATGAAATGTTCTCAAAATATTTCCTTTATTCCATTTTGTCTCCAATGTCCACCCTTCTCTCTTCCTTTCTTTCTTTTTTCTCCTTCTCTTTCTTTATTTCTCTTTCTTTTCTTGAGAGGGTCTCCCTATGGAATTCAGGCTGGCTTTGATCTCACTAGGTAGCTCGCTGGTCTCAAACTTGGAATGATCTTTATCATGCCAACTACTGGGATTACAGGCATGGAATCTGTTGTGCCCTGATTTTTAAACTGAAAAGCCATACTTTCAATATAATTTTCAGTTTAGTTGAATACCTTTCCTGTGACAGCAAAAATTAGAACTTCTTTCTTTCTTTCTTTCTTTCTTTCTTTCTTTCTTTCTTTCTTTCTTTCTTTCTTCTTTCTTTCTTTCTTTCTTTCTTTCTTTCTTTCTTTCTTTCTTTCTTTCTTTTTGACTTTTTTGAGACAAGGTCTTGCTATGCATTCAGACTGGCCTTGAGCTCACTTTTGTAGCCCAGGCTGGTCTCAAACTAGCACTGATCCTCCTGCCTCAGCCTCCCAACAAAATTAAAATTTCTGAAGTCCTGTATCATGAAGAACTCAAGTTTGACTTGCTAACCTCTTCTAAGTAGATAACCCTTTACTGGTGAGTTGAAGAGGTGGCTATGTGTTGGTATTGTGACCTGGAAAATTACCTTTAAGTTCTATTTCTTAATTTATAATGTGTAGATACTAACCATTTTGTTTAAGCGTTAAATAAATAAAATGGTAAGCACATAGAACTTAGCTAACTGCCTGACACAGTTTAAGTGCTCAATACAGGTGAGTTTCTGATGAGATAGTGATGGCCCAGCCAGGAACCCATAGATCACCCTTGACTTCTCCTTGTGTCATGTCCTGATTAGATGTAATTGATCTCCAAGGTTTATTGATTTTAACTCCTTCATGTAGTTCAAAGCTGTTTCCTCTTTCTCTGTTCAGTACCTCCGCTATCTTAGGGTCTGGTGTCTGTTGCTTACATAACAATCTTCTCGCCTCAAGTCCACAGGCCTCTCTTCCAAATGTGCCTGATATAGCATGATCCAGTTATTTTGAATGATGTAGTCATACAGACAATTAGATCATAGCATTTGCCTTCCAGATAACTGCAGGACTCCTGACCCAGCGCGGGAATCCTATGGGATCAAGGACAGCGAATCCTCCAGTCTCATTTCTTACCTCTCTCCTTAGCACTACACAAACCGACAGTATTGAATCAGGATCAAATCTCAATTAACAAAAAAGAGGGATTATTGGTAATGTTTCTGAAGTGGTCAATAGGGACAAGAAATCATAGTGGATGGAAAAATACACAAAAGACACTACAGAATAGGATTGTTGCAAAGATTTAGAATGCTTGGGAATATTTATAACCTAACAAGCCGTGTAAAACTTGACATCAATGAATGCAAGATAATTGTGTTATCTTGTGCACAGCAGATCCTAGGAATAGTTGGAAAAACGCCCGAAGCATGGCTATTTGCTGAATCCTGTGCTATTTCTTCACCGAGTGCTTGTCTGTTGTCCTCCACCCAGCAATGTAACTGAGCGCTTTAGCTCTAGGTACGCATTTCTAACTTCTCAATATTCAGAGCTTTCCGACAGCTACAGGCCAGCATACTCAGCTGTTCAGCCTCATTCTGCTAGCCAGCAGATGTCCTTGCGGCGTCCTGGGTGGGGGCTCTGTGGGACCTTTATCCTTTATCCCTTAAGCTACCTGCTGAGGATGCGAGACAGTACCACATAGGAGTGTCAATGGTAGAGGTACCACCTGTCGCCCACATTTGTTGATCTCACTCTGCTGATCTACTGTTTAGCACAGCATCCAGGAGGAAGCTTTCTGTATGTAGGCAATTAGCAAATAACTAAAACGTGAGCATCCACAGAAACCCTCCTTGCACTCCTGGTTCTATTTACAAAATCGCACGCACTTATGGGGGACACTCTGATGCTTGACATCTCTCTGTACTAAGGAATGGCTCAATCAAGCCCATCCACCACATAGTAATTTGCTGAGGTGAGAATATTTACAATATATTCACTTAGCAATTTTCTTGGACACAATTTATTTTTATTATTATTTTTATAAAATATATTTGGTTGTTGCAGGGTCTCACTATACAGCTCAGACTCATGGCATCTTCCTGGTTTCAGCTTCCCCAGTGCTGGGATTATAGGTGTATGCCACTATGCCTGTACTCTGGCTGGCTTAGCCTGCCCCGGGAGTGGGTCCGGTGCTACATGCGGTGCTGGGAATAGAACCGGGGTTTTTAAGGTAGCTTCTGCTTGCTGAAGCGGGCACTCTAGTCCTCTGAACTACCTCACCAGCCCCAATTTATTCTTAGTTACTGTACACCCCATGTAGAACAAAAGATCTTTAGAAATTATTGTTCCTGTGTAACTGAAAATTTGTGTCCTTCTCCTGGGCAGCCCCTAGGTCTGCAGTCTCTGCTAATCACTGTCACTCTCTGTGAGTTCAACTTTTGTGACCTCTCACGCAAGACAACGCAGCCTTCCTGCTCCTGTGTACGTCACTTGGCATGTGCCTCTAGATCCATCACTCACGTTGCCACAAACGACAAGATCTCCTACTTTCATTGTTTTAAAAGAAAAATGGATACCATCAGCAGGGGTTAAAAATACAAAGAAAAGACTACCTTTAGCAGATCAATATGTTAAAATATTTAAATCTGTTTGACCTTCAGTTAATTCATATTCGAAAACAGGGGAGAGAAAGGAGAAGCCAGACTCTTTCTCAGAGCACAGACATACCAACCTGCATGCATTTGCCTCTAAAATATTGACACTGCCACACTTGTGTAGATTTTTTACAACAAAAATTAGACTCTATTTTTACATTTAACCTATGAATATTAAGATTATACCTGAATAATCAGTTTATGTGTCACAAGAGAAATATTATTATTAACTTATAGGAATACTTCATTTTTGATAATTGTTGATTTTTCCTAGAATAATGTTGCAATACACTTTTCTCTGAAAGACCTTATTGTTTCCAAATACACCATAAAAGCAAAATCACTCCTTGAGAATGGTATTTATCATGATTAATTATTTTGAAAGGGCCATGTCACAGACTCTCTAGAAAGTTGTAAAATAAATAAACAAAAGAGTGGCAAGAGGGCCGGCGTGTTAGCTCAGAGGACTAAAGCACCTGCTTAGGCAGAGTGCAACAGCCACCATTCGATCCCCACCCACAGGGCTCGCTGAGACAGCAATGGAGTCTGCATGTGGTGGTGGCGCGCGCTTGTAAGTCCAGCCCTTGGGAGGCTGAAAACAGGAGAATCACTATGAGTCTTATCTACATAGTGGGACCCTATCGACCTTGTAGACCCTGTGCTAAATACATTTAAACAAACAAACAAATAAATAAATAAATAAAAGTGTGGTGAGAATGTTTTGGTTACTAAAAACACCACTAAGTAAGGGCTGGCCTGATAGTCCCGCGGATTAAAGCATATGCTTAAGCACATGCAGAGGTTGGTGGTTCAATCCCCTGGCCTGCTGAGCCAGCCCCAGCCCCACGGCGCGCTGAGACAGTGACTGAGACTGGGCTTTGGTAGCGGATGCCTGCAATCCCAGCTCTTGGGAAGCTGAAAACAGGAGGATCACTACAAGTCTGGTCTATGTAGTGAGACCCTGTAGAACCTGCCCAGAGAGAGAGAGAGAGAGAGAGAGAGAGAGAGAGAGAGAGAGAGAGAGAGAGAGAGAGACCACCACTAAGGAAACGGTTCCTTGCAGGAGTAAGCATTTGCTGAAATTTTTTCTTCCTAGATGCAGGCTGTGGAATGGAGCGGCAGCCGCCCACTGGTCCCTACCAGCTAGTGCCTCCTGCCCTAAGGAAATGCAAGTGCTGAAGCATGTACAGGCAAAATGGGAAAAAATACATTCTTTCCTTTTTGCCTTAGTTTTAATTTATAAAAGTGAGACATTAATTGTAACTTATACTGGAGAAATATGGTAAAATTAAATGAGTGAATACATTAAATAGCACTAACACAGTGCCTGGCACATAGACAATTCTCATCAAGCATGAGCTACTACGGGTTGTTGTAGTTATTATTATTGTCGTCTATTATTATTGTTGTAGTTACTATCATTGTTGTAGTTATTATTATTGTTTTTTTCTTTCAGAACTGGGGATTGAACTCAGGCCCTTACACTTGCCAGGCAAGGGTTTAATCTACTGAGTCGTCCCTCCAGCCCTCTGTTGTCATTGTTGCTGTTGTTGTATTTGCACAGGGTCTCACTATGCAGCTCACACTCGAAGTGCTCCTCCTGTTCTCAGCCTCCCCAGTGCTGGGATTACAGGTGTGCACCACCACCTGGTCTTGGTGGTGTGGCCGTAATGGCATGAGGTGAGTCTATGTCCGTGTTCCCTGTGGTCTGCCTTGCGTCTATGTCCAGATCATTTATACTTTGGTTTCTTACAGAAGAGAAATCATGTAATATCTAACATTTTATCTCTGATTTATTTTAGTTAGCTTCAATGAGAAAAAAAAAAAATTCTTGTGTCTGTTAATTTCAAATAACTGTAAACTAATAATGAATGTAACCTTAAATATACTTTTAAATTGATATGAATTTTCAAAGAATTTATAAAAAGAGTAAATATCTTGAAAACCAGACTTTCAAGAATACTGATATTTAAAGAGAGAAAGTTACTTGTTGTTTTATCTACATGAACAGCCATGGGAGTACCTTCCTGACAATTCTTAAAAGGGCCTGACGTGTTTTAGGACATGGACTTCTGGATTAAAATTTCTCCACGTCTCTATTGAAATTTCAACAAATATGGTGTAACTGGTCACAATCTAGGAAGCAGAAAATGTGTGAGACCCACGGGTACCTGGGTGGCGTGTGTTCTGTCCTCCTAGGAAACGCCAGCTCTTGAGGAGCAGCGCCCGGGTGCAGAGTGTCCCCCCAGAGCAGGGAGGGGCGGAAGGGGAGCCCGAGGTAGCAGGGAAGGCCGGGGGTTCCAACCTGAGCGATTCTTAGGCAGCCTCGCTGCTGGCATTCACTGTAGTTCGCTTGCCTTTTGGTGCACCCTTGACTCTTCACTGATCATCTAAAACTAGTCCACAAGCAAAAAGGCTCGCCCACCTGGAGGAGCAAAGCGGATGTCGGCATGGCTCGCTGGTGGCCTAAAGCTGAGAATCGGAGCTGCCACTCACCGAGCGCCCCAGGGGCTCAGACACCCAGGGCTCGCGCTTCCCCGGGTCTTTCACCATTTAGGTAAGGCCAGCGGTAGCCGAGGTAGGGTTTGGACCTACATTTCCCAGTCTCCACTCTGTGTTCTTTTCTTTAATTGCATATTTTTCCTTCTCGGTTTCCTTTCCTCTTACAGCACTGGTCGCGTTACATAATTAAACCTCACCTAGATTGACTCTCTTCTGTCTGACTTAGGGATGGCTACACCTACGTATTCCTCAGGTGGACACTTAATGGCTTTTGTGTAACAGAAATACGTGAAGGCGTGCACCAGGAGGTTTCACTCCTCTAGCCCTTGAAAAGGAAGGGTGCTCCTAAAAAAAAAAAAAAAATCCATCTGTAATCCACACATTTAAGCATACACCCTGAGATTGATCTTTGAAACGTTGTCTTACAAAGGACTTTTGGCCCACACGTTTGCCTCCAAATCCTCCATTTGTCTCTAAAGTTTTTGTGCTTTGATTTTGTACATAAGAGCTGTCAGATGTGTTTTTGATAAAAATGCTTTTTTTTATTTGTGCGTTAGCACTACACAGTTATACCCAGAGGCTGTGCACCTGCACTCAAAGCAATAGGAGAGGGGCATGTTTGTATCCAAGAATGCGAGCCGCGTGGTTGTCTGTGCTCTCACTTTGTATAGGAAACTAACCTAAAGCTGCAGTTCAAAATGACTGTTGTGTTTTGTATTTAAACAAACACACACACACACACACACACACATATATATATATATATATATATATATATAT
>PVKN010039970.1:0-10795 GCA_004027915.1 Capromys pilorides
TTTTCATTTGTTTGTTTGTTTTGTGGGACTGGGGATTGAACTCAGGACCCAGGCAAGCACTTACTCTACTGAGCTAACTCCCCAGCCTCTAAATTCTTTTTTTTTTTTTTTTTTTTGGTGGTACCAGGGCTTGAACTCAGGACCTTGCACTTGCCAGGCAAGTCCTTATTACACTGAGCTATCTCCCAGGCCCTCATTTCACTTATGACCTCACAGTGCATCCACTTTTTACACATGACACCAATTCATCCTTCTTTACACCACAGTATTATTCCATTGCTTATAAGTGCCTCATTTTCTTTATCCATTCATCTGTTGATGAACATACAGGCTGCTTCCAAGAATTAGCTATTATGAGCTACTTAGCTGCGCTGTCAACATGTCTATGCATGCACCACAGCAATATGATGTCCTTACTCTTTCAGAAGGGTTCCTACAAGGAAAATAGGAGGCTTGAATGAAACTTTTAGTTTTAATTTTTTTTAAGGAAACTATACTGATTTCTATAGTAATTGTACTAGTTACATTGCCACTAACAATATAGAAGCATTCTTTTACCCTGCAACCTCCACAGCATGTTACTGATTAGTTTCTTGATGATCATCAATATGTTAAAGATGGAAATTCAGTAGTATTTTAATTTGTAGCAGTTGTGTTGAATGTTGAATAGTTTTTCATATATTTATTGGATATTTATGCTTTAGCATCCAAAAATGTCTGTATATTCCACTTCATTTTTTCTCTTAGATCTTTTAATTTGAAGGGTCTAATTTTTTTGAGTTAAGTATATATCTTAGGTATTGATCCTCTGCATTAGGAACAGCTGACAAAAATTTTTTCTATTCTATAGGAAATAATTAGGCTATAATTTAGGATTAATATTCTTCACTTTACTGGCTGTTTCCTGTACTTTTTAATTTGATATAAACCCACTTGTTGGTTCCTGATGTTGGTTCTTGTGCACTTGGGCTTCTGCTCAGAAAGCTTGGGCCTGACCTATGTCTGTAAGAGTTTTACTGATTTTTTTTCCAGCAGGTAAGTATTTTTGTTTTCATGTTTAGATCTATGTTCCATTTTTATTTTACTTTAGTGCATGGTGAGGGATATGGGTTTACAGTCATCTTCTGTGTGCACATACCCTTACCACAGTTTTCCAACTAACATTTGTGAGAGAGGCTGTTTTTCCTTCAGTGTGTTTTTGGCTCCTTTGTTGAAGATGAATGAGGTGGCTGCATGTGTCTGTGGCTGTCTCTGCATCCTTTATTCTGTTGCACTGATCCACCTGTCTGTTTTTATGTCAATACCATACTGGTTTTATGCCAGTAGCTTTGTAATATAACCTGAAATCTGATTTTCTTCAGATGTCTTGGATTGACCATGAGTGACTTATCATTCAGATGATTTATTCAAAATTGATAGATATAGCAATTATTTGTCTTTACTTTCGCTTCTGAAAAATCACAGAAACTTTATTGTTGTTTCAAGATCTGTACACTGTTGTTGACAAATTTTATGAATAATTAAACAGTCCTGGGCTAGGAAAACTAGACGGCCTTGGAGTCAAGTAAAATGCTGTGCTTTGTTTTAGTAACATTTCAGTCAAAGTTTTCTGTAGCCGCAAAGAAATACATTGTCTTAGTCACTTTTTCATTGCTGGAATGTGATATCTGACAGCCATACCTTAAAGGGGAAGTTTAATGTAGTTTAGGATTTTAGCCCATGCTCAGCTGGCTCCAAGACATACATAAAATTGCAGAGGTGTGGGGAAGAAGAGGTACTGCACCCAAGGCAACCAGAAGGCAGAGAGGAAAGGAAAGGGCCAAGTAAGAGAACATGGCTCAGAGCTCATACCCCTGCCACCTACCTCCAGCCAGCCCCACCTCTCACAGCACGTTCATCTACTGGGCCACTGGTGGATGAGTCCACTAATGATGTGGACATCCCACAACTCCATCACTTTCTACACAAATAAGAATTTGGGGAGTGCTTCAGCTCTTAGTCTTAACATTCTGCCTCTGTCCCGCAGAACATTCAACTCCTTCTCACTGTGTAACGTGTATGTAGTTTATCTCTAAGAGTCACTAAAGTTTAACAGTGTCAGTACTGTTCAAAAATTCATTCAAAGTCTCACCCGAAATACAAAGCAAATTTTTTGTCACTAAAATGAACAAAATAGAAAAGAAAGTTAAATACTTCCAATATACATTGGCATAGAATAAATACCCCAGGAAAAATAGAAGGAACTGAAAGTAATGGTACAAAATCAAGATTGAAACTCAGAAGGGCAAACATTAAATCCTATGTTCAATGTCCAGCACCCAGGGAAAGTTGTGGTAAGACGTGAGCTCCAAGGAGCTTGGGTGCTACCCTATTCTATGCAATTGCAAGTTGAACCCTATATGGCCTCTTTCAGGGTGGCTCCACTCCTGCCTGTGGCTTTCCTTCGAAAGCTCTCCACATTCATGGCATCTCCAACTTCCTAGGGTCTTCCTTGCCCTTTGGACTCACTGTCATAGATACACACATTGTCCTTTCAGGGGCACACTGTTTGGCTTTCTTGGCCTTTTACTGAAATCTATGTAGATGCTTTCATGAACCCATAATTCTTTTGCATTCTGCCTGCCTATAAACCAGCAGCACATGGATGATGCCTATGTTTACTGCCAGGTTTAGCCAGGACCCATGGATTATGGTTACAGTGGTCTCTGAGCACCTGGATGTTTGAGCACTGTAGAACAAATCCTGTAGGTCCAATTTCCTTGTTGCCTTTCTTGAGCAGAAGGCTCAGGACCTCTTTTCAAATGAAAACTTTACATTCTGCATTCTTAAGCCTTCTGCTTCCGGGCTGCCTGGGTTGAGCACCTTGTCTTCCACCAGGCCTCCCTGCCATCTTGTTTCTGTCTTAGAGCCAGCAAACCATGGACTAAAGCTGAAAGCTAAAATGAGCCTCTCCTCCAAAGTGTGGGTGTTGGGTATTTTTTCCTATCCAGAAGAACATAAGATGGAAGTTGGTATTGACAGCACAGTCACTTCTGCAACTACATCTAACCATGTACTTCAAAAACCTTTGGAACCTGCTCAAAGAAGTTTGGAAAGGCTTTAAGATGCCAGCTAGAGAAGCTATAGAACACTGTAAGGCAAACTTAGAAGGAGGTTCTGCCTAGAGCTCAAAGACCAAACTGGTGACTAAAATGCAGACAGAATGTTTCAGTTGAGAAGAAAGACTCCAGTGCACTAGAGACCATGTAGGTTATGCTCTCCTAGAATTTTTTTTAACTTTTGCTCATGTCCTGAGATTTATAGAATACTGAGATGAAGAGTGGTGGACTAATTAATCTGGCAGTGAAAATTTCAAGATAACCCAATGCTCAGGCTCTGCCTTGTATGTGCCAGCTGCTTTAAGCCAGGTCTATAATAAAAATCAAGAGAAAACAGCAAAGGTGAATTATTTCTTGCTAAGTTTCCAGTTTTGCATGGATATACTGTTGAATATAGCATTCCCATGATCCAGCTACCTTTCTGCCTATATGAGAATTTTGAGAAAGTCATTTAATCAAGTCATAGTATGTATTCATGCCACATGATTTGAACAACTCATAGCAAGCACACCTTAGAAAGTTAAATCACAAAACATCACTACGATTTGGGCCCCATTTACATCTACTCTAATTCCAGTCTTCACAGTTCTCTGAAGTAAGAGGATTAGGCTTGTTTGTTTGCCTTTTTATAGATAATGCGGTTGAGGTTCTTTTTAGGGTCATCTGGAATTAATAAGTAAGAACACTGGTAATAAAACTTTGCTGGCATTTGTCTGCTGCTCTATATGTATGTGTATGCACATTTGGTGCTGAAGATTGAACCCAGGTCCTCCTACAATTAGACAGAAGTTCCACCACTAAGCTGGGCCTTCAATCCTCACTGCTTTTTATCAGAACATAACCTTTTACTTCTAATTCTTGACAGACTGTTTTCAATTTGAAAGTTTTCAAAGTTGAATATTATGCATCATTATTTGTACTTAAAAGCACTGTGTTATCCCAGATCTATGATTTGTCATGGTCATTTAATTTATCAGAGTAGCTCTGAGACAGAGAATACAAGGACGATAATAAAAGTTTCACTGAAAAGGATGTACATACTTCACTTAAAGGCTGTTTTATTTGCATAAGCTTTTCAAATAGAGTTTAAATCATGCAAAGTAGAACATTAATAGAAAAATAGTGACTCAAAGTAAATCCCTATGACAGGCCTATGTGTGGGGCTCCCATTCTTTTCAATATGGAGATTATATGCCAGTTCATCTCTTTCAGGAACATGTCCTACAGAGATTTCTCAAGGTCAGGAAATCCAAAGGGTTTACACAAAGATAAGGTGGTTAGAAAGCAAAAACAAAACAAAGAAGTCTGTACCTAACATCTAGGATTTGACGTGTGAGCAGAAGAGAAACCATGTTTCTGACCTGGATCTTTCAGTATTCCTCATTTCGGAAAGCCTACACCCTGTAAAACTATTCTACAGCAATTATTAACCACACAATGAGCCCGCCAGGCAGCAGATGCTAGGCTCCCCTTCTCCTCCCTTCCTACCTCCTCTATCGAATATATTTGTAGAGTACATATTTATCTACTTTAAAAAAGAGAGAATAAAAAAACTCGTTACCACCCTTCTAACAGGAAGTAGGCAGGACTTCTCCTCATAGGGTATAAAAATATTGACAGTAGATAATGGCCTGCATCAGATATTGGTGAGAGGTGAGCTAATAAGCACGGGATAGAACTGCAGGAGCTTCAGATGCTGCCCACGACCAGAATGGCCATGAATGCGGTTTTTGTTAATAACTACCTGGTGACAGAAAGCTCTTTCAACCTTGCTTTCCTGGAATTGGAAAATAAAATACCAGAGATATACACAGTAATAAGATACATATCTTATCTACATACATGGATTAACTTTCCACAAACATAAGAAATAAACATCTTATCTGTTGTGGGGGGGGGGAGCAGTTCAATGAATTTTCAGAGTTAAAATGTGTTTGGAAATCATTAGAATATTAAAAGGCAAAATTCCTTCTAAAAAGCACTTCAGACATCTAACAAAAGTTTTAGAAGTATTGTTATAGTTTAATATTTTAATGAGTCTTAAAATGTTGGCATGCTTTAGAAACCTAAGAAGGGTGCCTATACCTTAAAATGATTGAGATGATTTTTTCAAAGTCTCAGAATTAAGAGATTTTAAGGGCAAGCTGGGTATTATCCATAACATCGGCTTCGTTTTCCTATGAAATTAAATTTTCGAAGGAGTCAACCACACTCTGAAAATAACAGTTCCATCCTCTTGAAGCATAAATCTTTACTGCCCTCCAGCATAAACCAAACTGAAAAGATAGGCTGTATTATTTTCTGTAATGATTAACCCCCTATTTGCCAGCTGTTCCGATGAATACCGCTAGATCTGAGCAGGCACTGAGTAACCACAGGTCTGGGCAGGTGAAAATCTCTCTCACAGCTCTGTCCTAGCAATCTCTCTCTTTCCCTCTCTCCCTGTCTCCCTCTCTCTCCTTCCCTCCTTCTCTACCTCCCTCTCTTCCTTCAAATTTTAGAAGTACTACTCCTTTAATTCAATGTCTTATTCTTTTCTTACATATATTGAGTAAATACAGAATTAATCCAAAGCCTCTGCTCCCTGTGAAACATGTAATAAAGGTGAGGCCAAAGCCTTCAGTGAGAGATGAACCAGTTTACTGTTGAAAAATTCAAAAGGACCCAGTGGCAGAATCAGTTACACCACAGAAACATCAGGGCACAGCTCTGAATGGTTTATTTCATTTCCTCTGTTCTTTGTAAATGTCCTCCAAACCAGTTTACAAGCACGTTGGATCAAAACTGTCCCAGTTGATTAAAGAGAGCAGCCAGCATGTGTGTGTGTGTGTGTGTGTGTGTGTGTGTGTGTGTGTGTGCGCGCGCGCCTGCCTGACTTACTCTATGGATGATAAAAAAAACATGAAAAGGGTACAAGATAAAGAAAAAGAAATAACTGACAATTGCTTTAGAGCTGCTTGTTTAGTACCTGAAAGCAGCAGCAGCTGGTTCTTTTGGGTTGCAGTCAAGGTGACTTTGCAAATCGTACTCTGGGGAGGCAGTACAGGACCTGGTTCCTATAGCAGGGCACTGTTCTGGGAGGAATTCTGGCCACAGAAAAGGAGATATTCTTGAACTCTTGGTCCAGAAGATATACTGATGCTGACTTGCACGCTTGAGCCCAAGCTCCTTTGTTAGCAGAGTGAGGGAAGGGAAAAGGAATGGAGAAAAATCCTGCAGCTGCACTAACTGAAGCTCTGGTGCCTCCAGCACTCTCCCCACGTGCCCCTGGCCAGAGAGGGCAGCTAGGCTTGCTGCTCCGATGTGGACACTGAGAAGTGGGGTAGAGGGTGGGGAAGGGGCCTATGGTGACAAGAAGGAGAAGCCACTGATCTCTCCAGTGAAATAAAGACTCGGGTGTGGGGAAAAAAAAAACTGGGCCTATTGGACCAAGTGATGACAAGGACTTAGGGGAGAGGATGCGGAATCCGACACTGCTGCAGGAGCACGGACAAATTTTGTGGAGGAGCAGAAGGAAGGTTTGCTAAAAATACAGCAGGTGATAAAAGGCAGCAGAAATGTCTGGGATAGCCTCAGCCTCTGGGAGTCGGCGGGGCTCGGAGAGCCAGCTGCTCATCCTGCCTGAGTGTTCACAGTGGACTAGACCTACAAAAGTACCCCACTGAGGGACCCAAGATGTCCACACCTTCTCCCCACTGCTGTCCTGAGGAACTTCATGTAGTCTGGCTGAGTGCCTGCTTCCCTGCTCCACCCTCCAAGCTGCAGACCCTGGTGCACAGGTGTGGACACAGAAGAAAACACGAGACTTCTGCCTGGGTAAAACCCAAGTCTCTATAGCAAATGAATGTGATGGAGGAAGAAAGAAAGCTTACGTAGCAAGTAGTTGACAAAATAGTGTCTTGGTCTATAGCAGACTTCCTTGTGCCATTTTCAGAGTAAAGCTAAATATAGAAGGACCTGCAACACACTTTCGGCCTCCTTGTCTGGGAATGCACCAAAGTGCTAGCAGGTGTTCCGCCAGGTGGGTTGTGTGCTACTGCAGTCAGTCAGGGTAAGCAGCAACACAGGTTTAGCTCTTGGTGAGGAGGCCTCTTGAGGAGCTCGTTGGGAGCTATCCAGGCACACAGGTGAGTGGGAAGAACAGGGGCTTAGATAATCCTGGGAAAATATCCAGGCATGACCGCGTGATCTGACATTACTCCCTGATCTTAAAATATCACCTGTGTACCTGCTTGTAAACTTTCCCCGTCAGGTTAGAAATCAAATCTTGTCTTCAGATGCCTCTACTCTCCTCGTTACTCCTGGGGAAGTTGAAAGCATCCACATGACAAGTTATGAAAGAATTTGCCCCACACTAATGGTGAGAGATGAAATGAAATGGAGCACTGGCTTGTGACAAGTACAGAAAAAGACTTTTCAAAACAAGGAAATACAAGAGCAGTGGTAAATATTTACTTGGAGAGAAGCATAAAGGGGACAAGCTGACAGCTCAGATGACGCAGTGAATATAAAACAAGTACATTTTCATGAAATGAATTCATATCTACAAATGTAGCATTAAATTCACTTCCTCCAAGAGAAACCACAAAAATTATAATCCCTTTCTCCTATCATCACTATAAGGACATTACAGTCTATAATATATCTCAATTATTCTCTCTCTCTCTCTCTCTCTCTTTCTCTCTCTCTCTCTCTCTTTCATCTTTTTGAGACAGGGTCTCACCATGCAGTTCAGGCTGGCCTTGAGCTCACTTTTTGTATCCCAGGCTGGTGTTGAACTCACACTGATCCTCCTGCCTCAGCCTCCCAAGTGCTGGGATTATAGGCATGTGCCACCACTCCTGGCCGGCCTGTCTCTGTCTCTGTCTGTCTGCCTGTCTCTCTTTGCCCTTCTCTTTTTTCTACATTCTTTACTCTTCCCCTCCCTCTCTGTTCCTTCCAACTCCTGGTTTCCTTTTTTCCATTTGCAAAAGCTCCGTTTTCATTATTTTTTCCCTTCAATTCTTTTTTCCATCCTCTTTCACTCCTCTTTATCTCTCTTCCCTCTTTGTTCTCTCATTTCATTTGAAAAAAGATCTTCCTACTTCTCATTTATCATTTATCTATCATAATGTATATATATATATATATATATATATATATATATATAGCAGAGAGAGGTAGAAGGGAAGAGAGAAGAGGAAGAAGAGAGAGAGAGAGAGAGAGAGAGAGAGAGAGAGAGAGAGAGATTCTCATCTAAGAGAAACCATACAATATTTAAGCTGGTGTGTCTGACTTATAGTTTCAAGTTGCATTCATTTACTTATGAATGCCTGAAGTATCTGTTTTTATGGAAGGATAGCACAGCACTGTGTTTCAGCAGTACATTTTCTTTATCAATTCATCTGTTGATGAACATAAAGGTGAGTGATGATGAACCTTTCAGAGATTTTAATGACACAAATAGCCAACTGTGGCATGCGTGCTATAGGTTCACTGTTGCTGACATAGGCTAATTCCAAGGTCTAGCTCATACAAATTATGCTACTGTAAACATAACATATGTATCCCTGTAACATGATGTCTTTAATTCTTTTGGGAAGATACCTTGCAAAGTATTGGCTGGGTCAAGTGGAATTTTTAGTTTTGGTTTTGGAGGAATTTCCACATTGATATTTATAGTGGCTGTAATAGTTTACATTCCCACTCCCAATGTGGAAGAGTTCCTTTGCTCCAGCATTCTGGCAATCTGTTAATATCTGATTTCTTCTTTCTGGAGTAGGATGGTATCTTAATGTAATTTTAATTTCATTCATGGCCAGTGGTATTGAATAACTATTCATGCTTGTATTTGTTACTTGTACTTCTTCTGAGAAGTGTCTATTCATTTTATTTGCCCATTCTTTGATTGCACCTGTTATTTCAGGGTCTAGTTTTATGAGTTATTTATGCATTCTTGATATTAATCACCACTCCAACAAATACATGGAAAAATTTCCCTCATTCTCCATTGTTCTACTGTGCAGAAACTTTGTAATTTGATATGATCTCCTTTGTTAATTCTCACTATTTTTATTTACTGATGTATTTAGTATAAGGTCTCACCATGCAGTGCTCTCCTATTTATCTATCTATCTATTTATTTATTTATTTGGTACAGGGTCTGACTATGCAGCTCATACTCTTAGTGATCCTCCTGTCTCAACCTTCCCAGCACTGGGATTATAGGTGTGTACCTCCACACCCAGCTTCAGTGGCCAGCATGTCACACCTGAGGTTCCTGACTTGGCATGGAATGTGGTACCAGATCAAACCCAGGCCCTTGAACTTGCCAGGTGGGCACTTAGACTGCCAAACTATCTCCTTAGCCCCAGTTCTCAATGTGTCTTGTGCCACTGTAATTCAGTTAAAAAAAGAAGTCCTTGTCCATGGCAGTCTTCAAGAGTTGTACCTGTTTTATCTTCCAGAAAATTATTTCTGCTTTTATCTTTATCTTTGATTCATTTTTAATTTAGTTTAGTACACAGTGGGAGATATTCTGCCTGTATAATGTTCCCACAAGCATTTATTAAAGAAGGTATCTTGGCTCTGGTGTGTCTTGACTTCTTGTCAAAGATCACATAGCTAAATGTTTCTGGTGCTTTTTAGGTTCTTCCCTTCTGGTCTACTGATCCACACACCTGGTTTCGTGCCAGTACCATGCCGTTTTACTCATAGTAGCTTTGTGATATAACTTCAAATATGTGATTGTTATGCCTCCTGCTTTGCTTTTGTTAAGCAGGATTGCTTTTGCTGTTGTGGGTCTTTTCCAGTTCCACAACAATTTTGTCAAAATTTTCTCTGTATCTGTGAGAAATTCAGTTAATATTTTGACTGAGATTGCATTAAATCCATGTATCAGTTCTAAAGTATAGTCATTTGATTATTTTGATTTTTCCTACCTAGGAACAAGAAATATCAATTCATTTCCTGATGTTTTCTTCAATTTCTTTAAGGACATTCATTCGTGTCTTTGGTTAGGTTTTTAGTGTATGTTTGCAGTACTGAGCATTCACATTCCTCATGGGGGCTGTGTACACATCCACGGCACACAGAAGCTCCTTTCCTGCTTCTTGCCCACTCACTCCAGTACTGCTCATTCTCCCCATTCGCATGTACTTTATTTCCATTTTGTTTCAATTCTCTTTTAAAATCCTTTTGGGCTTCCTCCCTTCCTCCATCCGTTCCTTCCTCCCTTGTTTCCTTTGCCATTTGAAGGTATCCCTGCTTCCTAATATTTGTCCTGCATTATTTTCCTTTCATGCTTTGGATTTCTTATATAAGAGAAAAAAAATCATATTTATATCTATATGTCTGGTTTATTTCACTTAACATTATAGTTGTGTGTGCGTGCGTGTGTGTGTGTGTGTGTGTGTGTGTGTGTGTTTGTGGCTGGCTCAACCTGCTCTTTTAGTCTACTGTGCTGTTTTGCCAGCCCAACATTATAGTCTTGAGGTGCATCTATTTATTTTATTTTATTTTTATTGTATTGTATTGTAGGAAAGGGTCTATAGGTGTTCAGGGTCTCACTACTAGATCGGATTTGGAGTGATCCATCAGTATATTTTACAAATGGATTTCTCCTATACCCTATGGGTCAGGGTTCTTTCTGGGTCTACAGGGTGGATATCAAGGAAATAGCAGTAGTTCAGTCCCACAAGTGACGCCTGGCCACCAGT
>PVKN010039971.1:0-10796 GCA_004027915.1 Capromys pilorides
TGAACATATGCAATACAACCATTGTTAAATTAAAAAAAATTTAAAAAAATGAAATGTACTTAGTGCAGGATCTACAGGGTCTACAGGGTCTCACTACACAGACCAGATTTATAGTGATCCTCCTATTTTCAGCCTCCCAAGCACACAAGCCCCTGCATCTGCCTAAACAGGCGCTTTAATCCACTGAGCTATCTGTCCAGCCCTATGCTACTAGTTTTTGTTAGTTCATTGAAAGGAACAATTTTTTTTGAGACAGTGTCATACTGTGCAACCCAGACTGGCCTCAACCTCATGGCAAACCTCAGAGCTATCCCCCTGCCTCAGCCTCCTGGGTGCCGAGATTACAAGCATGTACCACCACCCCCAGCTCCCTCAAGATTGTTTCCAGTCACTAATCTTTTGGAATGTTCATTTGGGTCTGATGATTCATTTTTTCCAAAACCCTTTGATTCACCTTACTTGTCTAAAGCACCCCCTTTGCTCAAGGTCATCTATAAGGAGTCAGAGGGCAAACAGAGGACTTAGTAAGCTGTGTTTGTAGTCTGACACAAGGCAGTAAAGGGAAACCTTAGTATGGGGCAGCGAAAATTTGTTGTGATTCTTCGAGAAGTTTCAGCTGTGGTGGTTTTTGTTTTTTGTTTTTTTGTTTTTTGTTTTTTTTTTTTTTGAGACAGGGTCTCACTATGCAGTTCAGGCTGGCCTTGAGCTCAGTTTTGTAGCCCAGGCTGGTCTTGAACTCACAACAATCCTCCTGACTGAGCCTCCCAAGTGCTGGGATTACAGGCGTGAGCCACCATGCCCGACAGCTGTGGTTTTTGTATTATGTTTAAGGATTTTAAGATAGTGGCTTTTTAAAAATATAGTACCATACACATACCATAAAAATCCCCTTTACGGTAGCTTGCGAAAATCCACAGACTTATGCAACCCTCATCACAACTGGTTTCATCACCCCAAGAATAAAGCCTTTGTCCACCGCATCACTCTCCTTTCCCCTCTCCTCTAATAGCTGCCAAGTGACTCTGCTTCTGGGGAGCTGCTGTCCTAGGCAGTTCATACAGACAGGAGCCACTAATTCACAAATAGTCTTTTGCATCTGGCTTCTTTTATCTGTAATAAGTTTTTTCAAGGTTCATCCATGTTGTAGCATGTACCACTACTTTATTTTTTATGATCAAGTAGTATTCCATTGCAGACGCACCACATTTCACTTACTGACTCTCCCGAGAGACATTTGCGGGCTCTGCTTTGGTTATCATAGGTAAGGCTGCTATGAACAGTGATGTGCAAGGTTCTGTGGGTACGTCCTCAGTTCTCTTGAGTACACACACACCCGGGAGGAGAGCTGCTGGGTTACAGGGTAACTGTTTATGTGACCTCTTGAAGAACGCCAGGCTGTCTTCAAAGTGTCTGCTCACCAGCAACTATGTGCACCCAGATTTCTCCACCTCTTCACCAACATTCCCCGCATGTGGGCTTTGCTAGTGATTTCATTGGGTGCAAACTCTTGTTGTGCTTCTCTGATGATACAGACACTGAGCATCTTTCCGTGTGCTTATCAGCATGTGTACGTATTCTTTAAAGAAATAGTATTCATGTTCTTCATCCATTTATTAACTCAGTTGTTTTGTTCTTAAAAACTCTCTATACTTGATATTCTTTATCAGATCTATGCTTTGGAAATATCTCCTCAGGCCAGGGAGATGGCTTGGTAGTCTAAGTTCCTGCCTGGCAAGCACAAGGACCTAGGTTCAATCCCTAGTGCTGCATGCCATGCTGGTCCAACATCCAGCCAGCCCCTAAACCTGGGTATGGTGGCACACACCTGTAATCCTAGCACTGGGGAGGCTGAAACAGGAGGATCACTATGAGTCCAAGCTGTATAGTGAGATCCTATACTAAACAAATAAATAAAAGATTGTTTAAAAAAGAAAGTATTGTCTCCCACTACTCTGTCTCTCTGTCTCTCTCTCTCTCTCTCTCTCCCTCTCTCTCCCCTGCAGATTGAACCATGCTAAGCAAGTGCCCTACTGCTGAGATATATCCCAATCCTCTTTTTCTCAGTACTAGTATTGAACCCAGGGCCTTCATACAGAGCTAAATCGCAGCCCTCTTTCCACTTCTTATTTTGAGACAGCGTCTCACTAAGTCTCTAAATTGCCTGGGCTACACTCAAACTTTCAACCCTCCTGCTTTAGCTCCCCATAGTGCTGGGATTTCAGCCGTGTGCTTGCCATGCTCAGCTCTTCTACTGTTCTGTGAGTTTCTTGACAGTGTTTGTCAGTTTGGTTTTTGACACAGGCTCTCACTTTGTAGTATAAGCTGGCCTTGAATTCATGGTGGTCCTCCTGCCTCAGGCTCCTGAGTACTGGAGATCACAGGCATGCACACCAAGCTCAGCTTTTAAAGATATCTTTCATTTGTTTTGTTTTTGTATTTTAGAGAAGGGTTTACAGGGTGCTCAGGGTCTCACTACTAGAACGGACTGCAGTGATTCACCTATTTACAGCCTCCCAAGAGCTGGGATTACAGGTGGGCGCACCACCACGCTCAGTCTCAATTGCCTGCTCAGTGCGCCCTGGGTTGGAGCTGGCATGGCAGACTCGGGGATCAAACCCTGGCCCCTGCACCTGCTTACAGGTGCTTTAATCCACTGAGCTATTTGGCCAGCCCTAAAGGTAGCTTTTGAAACACATAATTTTTAATTGAAATGAAGTCCAACTTAGTATATCTTTTTGTCACTTATGCTTTTGGTATCACATCTTTAAATCATTGTTATATCACATTCTGTCTGTGACACAACAAATGTGAGCAGCCATATTTTTTTTTAATTTTTTTTTTTTTTTTTTTTTAATATTATGGCTGGCTCAGCCTGCCCTGGGCGTGGGGCTGGCACAGCATGTGGTGCTGGGGATTGAACTGCAGCCCCTGCGGTTGCCTAAGCAGGCACTTTAGACCACTGAGCGATCTCACCAGCCCAGCAGCCACATTTTAATACTAATTTGGTTTTTTTTGGTGGTACCAGGAATTGAACTCGACTTTGTGCTTGCCAGGCAAGCACTTATTCTACTGAGCTATCTCCCCAGCCCGATACTAATTAAATTTAATAAAATTTGTTAAACAAATTTTATGTCTTTTATGTTGGCAGCATCTTCCTTCCAGTCCACCCCTGCCCCATGCTACACCATGCGAGCACTGCAGTTCCTAGCTAGTTCCCCTTGCGTCTTCTCGCACTGTGTGTGCGCTATGCTTCCTGCACGGTTTTTCCCCATCCAGCACAGCAGTCATTGTTCTCATCCATCAGAGCCAGACCTCCCTCCCTGGTGCCCCTGGCTTTTCCTAACTTGGGGTGTTGTGGACACAAGCCAGCCACATGCATGGTTCAAGTAGATCCACAAATAACTCAAGGGAGAACTCAAGTCACTGCACAGGACTTCTGTCTTTGCCCACAGCTGAGGCACAATCTAACCTGATTCATTAGCTAACTGGGCTAGCCCAATCTATTATACAAATCTGTATGTGTCTTAGGATTCCCTAGGAAAGAAGAATCTTCTAGAACTGCCCTCACTCTTTGTCATCCCAGCATAGAATCTTCTCACACAAAGACTCACCAGGCTATGCAAAGGTCTGTCTCTTGTCGTTCACTTTATGTCCTATTCTACTTCTTTCTCAACAATATCTGTCCTGCGGAACAGGAACTCGTTTCTGTCTGACCTAGTAGTGTCCAAAATATTTGACAGTTATTCCTAACATAAAGTTTGTCCTTTAGAGTCAGAGCGAACTGACTCTTCCCAAACCACAATCTTTAAAGATCATAACTATATCTCCAGTAGGGTAGGGGACAGTGGCCCACACATGTAATCCCAGAACTGGGGGAGGTCGAAGCAGGAAAATCACAAGTTCAAGCCCAGCCTGGACAACTTAGCAACTTAATGAGACCTTGTCTCAAAATTTAAAAAAAACTTTTTTAAGGCTATGGATGTAGCTTGTATAAAGACCCTAAGCTCAATCCACAGTACAAAAAATGATGATGATGATGATGATGATGATGATGATGGTGATCATGGTGATCATAATAATAATGAAGGGAAATAGGAAGAAAAACCAAAAGAAGTAGATCTCCAAATACATGCTAACACTGGCAATTGCAAATTTGTATAAATCATCATGAATTTATATTTGTTCTTTGCTGTACTGTCACCGGCTCACCCTCAACAGAACAGTGCTTCCCTTGTTGACTTAGTTTTACCTGTCAAACTTTACAGTAGGCCTTACTTTTGCTACGTTCTTTTATGATTTTCTATGGCTTTTTCTCACCAAAACCTTTTTCACCTCTTCATATGGCAGGACTCCAGTTTGTTAGTGTTTTCCAGAAATTTCCACATTTTAGGTGCTGTGTGTGTCTTATATGAAGCAGGTCAGCCAAGCCCTTATGGCCAGCATAATTTCCAGTCGTCTTCCCAGAGATACCCACTCTCTTCACAGCTTCCTGGGAATGTACACAAAAATTCCCACATTATTCTCATATTATAATGGGAAAATAGAGACAATAGATTTTGATTTTTTTTTTTTTTTTTTTTTTTTTTTTTTTTTTTTTTTTTTTTTTTGCAGTACCAGGCATTGACCTCAGGACCTTGTACTTGCCAGGCAAGCACTTATTCCACTGAGCTATCTCTCTGGCCCCCAGAATTTGATTACTTTTCATACTCTATTCAGAAGCCATTCTCCAGATCTCCTAGTGTGTATGTAGCTCAAGGCAATTTTGCCACACATGTTGTTCTGTGCAACCATTACCACCACAGCTAAGACATGTAATCATAACAAGACTCCCACGTTACTTTGTGGGGGTTGAGACAGGATCTGGCCTTGAACTCATGTCAATCCTCCTGTCTTAGCCTCCAGATTTGCTGTATTACAGGCATATACCAGCATGCCCAGCCACTCCTCAGTCTTGAACCCCTGGCAACCACTAATTTATTCTCAGTTCTACAATTACTGTATATTATTTCACTATAGTTACATAAATAGAATCATGCAGTGTTTTCCCTTTGAGATTAACTTTGATCACTCCATCTATTTATTTGAGATTCATCCAAGTTGTAGCTTTTATCAATACTCTACTTCAGTGCTGAGTGGTGTTTAATGACATGGATGTTTCAGTTTGTTGCTCTGTTTCATTTTTTGTTCACTTTTTATGGTTCACACTGTTACTTCCCCAGCCCTTCCTTTAAGACAGGATCTTGCAGAGCCACTAAGTTGCCCAGGCTGGGCTTGAACTTGTGATTCTCCTCCCTCAGCCTCCTAGAATGCTAGAATCCAGACGTGAGTCACTATGCCCAGATCACATTTTTTTAAAATCTTTTATCCTTTGAACATTTGGGTCACTTCCAATTTTGGATTCTTATGGGTAATGTGTCTATAGGAATACAAATTTCTGAGTGAAAAATAAGTCATTTCTCTGTTATAAATACCCAAGTGAATTGACAATGATGGCAGATTCATTTTGTGTGTGTCTGTGTGTGTGTGTCTGTGTGTGTGTGTGTGTGTGTGTGTGTGTGTGTGTGTGTGTGTATGCATTTTGAGATAGGGTTTTATTATACAGTTCAGGCTGGCCCTCAATTTGCAGTGATCCTCTTGCCTCAGCCTCCTGAGTACTAGGATTACAGGTGTGTGCCACCACACCCAACCACTTTTATTTTTAAAACCAAAAACCAAGCCATTTGTCAGAATTAATTTTTTTTTTTGTCTTTTTGAGACAGGGTCTCGCTATGCAGTTCAGGCTGGCCTTGTGTTCATTTCTGTAGCCCAGGCTGGTCTTGAACTCACACTGATCTTCTCGCCTCAGCCTCCCAAGTGCTGGGATTACAGGTGTGTTCCCAGAATCAAATTTTTTGTTTTTAGAATTTCGCTGTGACTCAACCCTAGAGAGATACTCTGTTTATCTCTTCCTTACCAGAGAGCTATCCTTCTGAAATCCATGGGAATCAGATGAATCTAGATTCAAATCCTCCTCAAATAACCTTTCTTTCCTTTTTTATTGAGTCTCAGTTTCCCTATTTACAAAAGTGATAATAACTCCCACAACACCAAGGATTTAAGATCAGCATGCTATCAAGCATTACTTCCGATTAAGTAAGTTATCTGATTATACATCATATTGCTTTAATCAAACTAGTTCCCAGTGCTGTGGCTGTAGCTTAGTGGGAGAACATTTGCCTAGTATGTGTGAGACCCTAGGTTCAATTGCAAAAAAAAAGTAAAACTAGTTCCTCTTCTTCCTACGAACTTCCTGTACCTGCTGAGGTAATGCTTACCACTCTGGGAAGCAGAAGCAAGTTGGTGTCTCTGGTGTTCTCTCTCCTAGGTCAGTGAACAATTTCCTGATGACTGGTCCCAAGGTAAGAAAGAAGTTCTTTGATTAATATGGATATCAATAAGCATGAGGTCTAAAGATAATTTCTTTTCATTATATTACATCTTGTAGTGCATTGTACCATATACTACAGACAAAAAAAATCTGAAGTTCAGGGAGAGTTAGGACACACCCAAGGCCACCCAGCAAACTAATGTCAGAGTCTAGAAAAACACTCAGAAGCACTAATTCTGAATTTTTGGTTGGAATTTCCAGAAATGTCAACAGGCTTCTATGGGCTTCGGCTCCAGTCCCAAGTCCTACCCAGAGCAGGGCTCGGAAGTGGTTCCCTCCTGTGAAAATGCTAGAATTGTGCTGCATCAGTTCTACAGAGAAGTGCATTCCCAGACCCCAGACACTGTATTCTCATTATTTATTCATTTACTTTGTAGTACTGGGTGCACACTAGGCCAGCACTCTAGCACTAAACTACATCCCCAGCCCTTCCTACATATTTTCCCTACCATCAGCCCCCTAATCTCCTCTTCCCCACAGTTTCACATTTTTTGAGGTGTTCAATGTGCATAACCTATCTTGCTCATGTCCACTCCTGTTACCTGCCTTTATATACCATGTCCCCTTTATCCTCTCCATCTTCTCTCCTCTTCCTTCTTCCTTCTATTTTTTGTAATTTTTTTTAGATTCCATATATTAGAGAGACATGTAATATTTGCTTTGTTGAGTCTGTCTCACTCAGATAACATGGATTAGCATGGCAATTTCCAGAGCCATCCATTTCCTTATAAGTGACAGAATTTTGTTTTTCCATGTGACTAAATAATATTCTGGTAGGTACAGATATGCCACATGTTCTTTATCTTTTCATTGATTGATGGACATTGTTTTAGTTACTTTTCTTGTTGCTGAGACAGAATATCCTATGCCTAAAGTTAAAGAAAAAATGCCTATTTAGCTCACAGTCCATAATTGGCTGGCTCCAGGGCATAGCTGACACATGGCAGACAGACATCATAGAGGAGAAACAGTTCATGGTATGGCAAGGCAGGTGGAAGGCAGCACAGAGCAACACTAGCAGGAGAAGCACTAGTAGCCACTTCCTTTCTGTTCCTTGTATTCCAGGGTATCGACGATTTGGGTGGTGTCATTCACAAACTGAGTTGGCCTACCCATTTTCCACATCAAATACTAAGCCAAAGTCATCAGTGGACTAATTAATAACCACATACCTTTAATTCCAGCATCACCCACCCTAGATTCAGTCACCTCCAAAAAGTACCACTTTATGATGCCATGAGGCTTTGGTGAGACATTCAGATACAAGTCATGATGAGACTTTAGTCCCATGTCTTGACTATTATAAATGTGCCATAATATAATGGGTATACAAATATTCCTGTGGTGTGCTGAGCATAGCTGCTTTAGGAGACAATATAGCTCTATGTTCAGCTTTTTGAGGAGCCCCCATATTGATTTCCATAGTAGTCATACTAATTTATATTTCCACCAGCAACACAGAAGCGTTCCTTCTCCCAGAACACACACCCTTACCAGCGTTTACTGTTTTTGTATTTTCAATGATAGCCATTCTCATTAGGGTGAGATGGAATCTCAACACAGTTTTGACCTGTGCTATGGTTTATATCTAGATGTTTCCCAAGTCTCATACACTCACAGCTGGGGCAGGTGAATGGCTCATGGGATCCTGCAGCTGACTTGCTCTTGGGAGGTGAGATCTGATCAGGCAAAGCAGGTGTGACCTGAAAACGCTTCTCTCCTTTTCCCACTCCTCCCTTCATTCGCTATAGGCCACGCCATCCCACAACGGCGCCGGCCATCTACACAGAAACATAGGCTCTAGTAAGCCTCTCCTCCCTTAAGCTGTAAATGTTGGGTATGTTGTACCAGCAATGAGAAAGGTGACTGTGATACTTTGCATTTCTCTAATGGCTAAAGATATTAAGCATTTTTTCATATAAACATTTGTATTTCTTTTAAGAAGTATTAATTCAATTAATTTGTCCATTTGCTGATTGGACTGTTTGAATTTTGGTGTTAAGTTTCTTTAAATTTTTATAGATTGCAGATACAGTAGTGCCTTAGTTTATGAATGCTTCTGTTTGCAAACAATTCAGTTCGTGAACAGAAGCTGTCAATATTTTGCTTCTCTGTGTGTGAACTCCTCACCTTTGAAGAAATGTGATTTGGTACATGACCAGTTAGGTTTGCACCCAGAATTGTGGACAAAATTAAGTTTATGAATCGACGTACAACTGTTTTAATCCTCTGTTGCAGGAGTAGCTGATGAAGATTGTCTGCCATTCTGTGGGCTGTCTCTTCATTGTTAGTTGCTTCCCTTACTGTGCAGAAACTTTTTAACCTGTGGGCTTACTTATTTGTTCTTGTATTACTTCCTGGGTTACTAGAGTCCTATTCTGGAAGTCTTTTCCTGGGCCTGTGGCTTTAAGAGATTCCTTGATGTTTTCTTTTAGAAGTCTCCAAGTTTCAGGTCTCAACACCTAGGTTTTTAATTCATTTTGAATTGATTTTTTGCACAAGGTAAGAGCTAAAGATCTAGTTTCAGCTCGCTACAGTGAATATCCAGGGGTTTTTTTTTTAGCACAATTTTTAAACTATTTTCTCCAATATATATTTTTGGCTTCTTTGAGACAAATTCCCAAGGCTGGCCTCAGATACTTGATCCTCTGTCCTCAGCCTGCTGAATAGCTAGAATAACAGGTATGTGCTACCACGCCAAGCTTAAGATGTTATTTTCTAGCATAGTAATATGAATAGCTAAGAATTCATGAGTTGGATGACTGCAACTCACTTTGTAGAGATAGGGTTTTTTGTTTAGTTTTGTTTTGTTTGGCTTTTGTGGTATCAGGGATTGAATTTATTCTACTGAGCTATCTCCCTGGAGAGGTGGTTTTTATAACAAATTAAAGCTAGTGGGAGCTAGCATCTAATATAAGTTCCTTTCCTAGTTCTGCCATTTGCTAACTATGAGACCTTGAACAGGTTAGTTTACTTCTGCTAAACTTCAGCTTCCTAATCTATAAAATGGCCCCTATTTCACAAGGTTATTTGTAGTGTTAAATGAGCCAGCACATATCATCATTTTGGAGGAACGGGAAAGAAGTTCCTAAATTCAGCCTGAATCTTGACCCCTATAGGCCTACCTGATCTACTCCAGCAGTGTGGCAGCTGGTGCGCAGAGCGGAATAGAAGAATGCAAGTATCAATTTGCCTGGGACCGCTGGAACTGCCCTGAGCGGGCTCTGCAGCTCTCTAGCCATGGAGGACTTCGCAGTGGTAAGGACAGCCTTGGCCAAACTTCCAGGTCCCCTGGTCACAGGCTGTAGCCCTGGGGATGGCAGCTTTCTTCCCTTGCACCTGTTCTTTACCTCCCCTCTTCTCTGAGGACATCTCCCTCCTCCCAGATCCTTTCTTTCTTCTCTGCCTCCACTTTCAAACCTGTATTTTTCTTTCTACCCCAACACTCTTACTGCTCAACAAAGGACTGTTTCTCACCTCCAGTCCCTTTCTGTCCTTGGCTGCCCCCTCAGCTAAAGGTTTCCTGACAACAGAAGAACCATCAGGAGACCGCAAGGGGTCATAATTACTCATACGTGGTAGCCCTTTCTTTCAGCAGGCTCAGCAGAGGCACTGGGCCAGTGAGAACTTGGGAGAGGAAACCAGATTCTCACAGAGATGATGAACAGGGTTCAGTGAAAGCTGCTCAACCGGGGTCCTTCTGTAGATCAACTGAACCTGCTTCTGAGATGCCAGTGTTCCAGGAGGAAGTGAAGATGAGTCCTTCACCACTCAGCCTTCACATCTATCTCCTTTGTTTCTTCATCAGCCTCTTTCCTCACCTAAGTCCTTCATAATCATGTGTGTCAACAACAGTATGGCATGTAGTCATGAAATGTATGCCAGGAAAGGTGGGAGAAGTGTAGGGCCTCGGCCCAGGGTGGAGCTGAGGGAGGCCCTGGAACCAGGCAGCTGGGCTAGTGCTTCTTTGGACTCTCATGTCTCCCTCTAATCCTCCGGCTCCTGCCAGCTAACAGGGAGACTGCATTTGTACACGCCATCAGCTCTGCTGGCGTCATGTACACACTGACCAGGAACTGCAGCCTTGGGGACTTCGACAACTGCGGCTGTGATGATTCCCGGAATGGGCAGCTGGGTGAGTCGCCCTGGGCTGAAGTAATCTAGCCAGGTAAATTCACTTCCAGGGTAACAGCCCCAGGGAAGTGGGTGGAGGAAGGTTGTTTCTTCCGAGTTGTGACCAGAGCTAGGAAGGTGGAGTCCAAGCCTGGCCTGGGCTACATAGCCACACTCTCTTATATGAAGAGAGTTACGCTGAGAGTGAACCAGTTGGAGCCTAAATTTTACATTGAAAACCCAGACTAAATATAGC
>PVKN010039972.1:0-10781 GCA_004027915.1 Capromys pilorides
AAATTCCGTGGTATGGTAGATTTAAAAAAGTTTTTAAACATTTATGGTCTAGCCTGTCAGAAACTTAGTATGTGTTACGTTTATGGCTGTCAGTAGTGAAGAACTTTTTTCTTTTTTTTTTTTTTTTTTTCATTTCTTATGCAGGCTGCATAATATCAGGAGAAATAGCTTAGAATGCTTTTGTGCTTGTTAGATTTGTGTATCTGAGTATATTTACATTTGATTATTTACTAGTAATATCAAATAAATCCTATGTCTGCTATTAAATTTTCAAAAGACTGGCTCCAAAGCTAAATCTCGTTACTCATTGTAACTGTTATATACTTTGTACCCATTATACAGGTGAGGTAAGTACCACCCAAAGTAGGTACCACCTAAGCTGGAAATTTAATCCAATTCTATTCATCTCCAGTACATTTGCTTTTTTTTTTTTTTTTTTTAAGACAGGATCCCACGCTGCAGTTCAGGCTGGCCTTGAGCTCACTTTGTAGCACAGGCTAGCCACAAACTTGCAGCAATCCTCCTGCCTCAGCCTCCAGAGTGCTGGGATTACAGGCCAGTGCCACCATTCCTGGCCTACATCTGCTTCTAGTCTTAATACTTTGCTGTTGCCATAATGAATGAGATGTGTATTTGTAATGTTTTTGTTTTATTTTTGGTGGTGGGAGTTACCAGACCCAAGGCCTTGCTGACCATATCCTTTCCCACCGAGCTTTGTTCCCAGTCTTGTATATGTACTTGTTTTAAATTCTGTAAATTGCTATTGGTAAAGTAAAAAACAGGTATTCTTTCCTTCCTAACAGCTATTTCTTCTTATTTCAAAAAGGTTAGAAGTTTATCTTTTTTAAGTTCACTTTTCAAATGCTACCACTTTTACAAAGTACTTTTCCATGCCTGACCTTCCATTCCCAGCCTGATTGATTTTTATTATATTTTATTTAGACTTTCATTTTATTAACTAATATTTAATATAGATTTATGATGAGGATTTGCAATTTTCACATTTAAATATTTATTTACAAAATGTCATCCTAAAATGATAAAATTAAAGTGACAGGTATGTCCAAATAACTTTTTAAAAATCTTTTAAATTTTTCTTTTTTCTTTTGCTGTTCACTTTTTGTTTTTTTTTTTATATATATTATGGCCAGCTCAGCCTACCTTGGGGATGGGACTGGCGCAGCATGTGGTGCTGGGAATTGAACCATGGTTCCAACGGTTGCCTAAGCTGAGCTATCTCACCAGCCTTTTATTTTATTTTAAAGAGAATAAAAACTAATTAGCTGGGCATGGTGGTGCACACCTATAATTCCAGCACTTGGGAGGCTGAGGCAGGAGGACCAGTGCGAGTTTGAGACCAGCCTGGGCTACAAAAGTGAGCTCAAGGCCACCCAGAACTGCATAGCAAGACCCTGTCTCAAAAAGAAAAAATTAAAAAATTAGAAACAATACAGAATTAAAAAAAAAAAATCCAAGATGATAAGAATTTAACAATGGGGCAGGTGAGATGGTTCAGCGGTCTAAAGTGCCTGCTTAGGAAAGCTTAGGCAACCGCAGGGGCCATGGTTCGATACCGGCACCACATGCTGCACCAGCCCCACCCTCAGGGCAGGCTGAGCCGGTCAAAATTAAAAAAAAAAGAACTCAACAATGGTTGTTATATTGCATATTGTTGTCTTCCAAGTAGTTGTTCAGACCACCAGATATAAGCCTGGAAAAATTAAGCATTAATTCTTCCTTTCAATAAATCAAAAGAAATTAGTAATACAATTGTCTTAGCTATCGTGTGTGTGTGTGTGTGTGTGTGTGTGTGTGTGTGTGTATTTCACTTCTTTCTTTTTTCCTTTTCCTGCAGCTTGCCTGTTAGCTCAGTTGTTTAAGTGCCTGCATGGGCAAACCCAGTGCAGTGCTGGGGTTCATGGTATGATTTCCAGCTCCACATGAAACACAATACAAGACCTGAAGGCAGCCTGAGCCAACCCCTGCCCCCCCAAATCCATCTTTTCTCCTTTTCCTCATCTCAGTTGTTCTTCCCTATTGAGCGGTTTCTCTCCCTTTCACAACATATAGTATAGCTTTTGGATTTTATTTACTCTCTCAGGTTCTTAAGTTAGGCAGACAGTGCAATGTCTACATATGTGGGGCTGATTTATTTCACTTATGATTAAGTCTCTAGTTGCAATTGTTTACCTATAGAAGCTTCGAGTTTATCTTTTCTTATAGCTGAGTAATGCTCCAAGGTTTCACTATGTAATTCAGATAGATCTTGAACTCACTTTGTAGCCCAGGCTGACCTAGAACTTACAGCAATCCTCTTGCCTCAGCCTCCTGAGTGCTGAGATTACAGGTGCATACCACCATCCCTGGCCTGATTGATGATTTGGTTGATTCAGATGTCTCAGTAAGTTGTCCAGGCTGGCCTTTAACTTGCAAACTGCCTGCCTGTCTTCTGAGTTGCTGGGATTACAGGCAGGTGGCACACACCTGCTTCATCTTCAGAGGGTTTTATAATTATATAAGGTCCTTCAGCTAGCAATTTTAGAGTAAGAGGGATGAGACTCAAACGAGGCTGAATAATTTAGTGGCAACCTTGATGCTTAAGACTGCAATACAGTTACACAATGTTACAGCATTTTAGAAAGAAGTTATCTGAGATGAGGAGAGTTTATGACTCTGTGGCTGTAGTATTGGTATTTGTGGTGAGGCAGTGATCAGACCTGGACTTTCTGATCTTTAAATTCCAGTATTCTTTTTTCTCTGTAAGTGCTGTGTGAAGTTAAATGTCATCTAAAAAGGAATACATTCTAAGAAGTAGATCACAGTGATTTAATGTTTTAATTTAAGTAACAGCAGAGCATTTTAGTTAATTTTTTTCTTTTCACTAAGTTCTAGGCAGAAAAAAAAATTCTAGGCAGGTGCTTCTCCCCTTAACCCCCAGAACCAGAGATTGAACACAGGCAGGGAAGTGCTTATTGTAGTGAGCTATCTCCTTGGCCATAGGCAGGTGCCTTTGAAAAAAATGTTTGCTTGCTTGCTTGCTTATTTATTTATTTATTTATTTGAGAAAGGGGCTCATTATGTAGTCTAGACTGGCCTTGAGCTCACTATGTAGCTCAAGCTGGCATCAAACTCATAGCAGTCTTCCTGCCTCAGCCTCCCAAGTGCTGGAATTACAGAGTTATACCATCACACCCCACTAAATAATGTTTGATCAACAGAATACAGTATTAGTGGAATTAAGAGGTAAGCTGAGACTACTCTCCTGGATGCTAGGGATATAGCAGTGGGTGAAATAAAATCCTTGTCTTCAAAAAGCTTATATTTTAGCAAAGGATATTGACAACAAATAATCAAATATGCACCATAAATAGTTATCCCTCAGTATCTTGTGGGAGATTGGTTCTGAGACCTTCTTAGATACCAGTGGCCACAGGTGCACAATGATGTCCTTATGTCAGATGACATTGCATTTGCATATAACCTATACCAAACTAAGTCATTTCTACAGGTCACTTATCCCATGTAGTCCAATGTGCATATTGTGTAAATAGCTGTTCTACTGTATTGTGTAGGGGAGAGGACGGGCAGAGACAGTGTGTGCATGTTCTAGGCTAACTACATGGTACACCAGGGAAATATGAGGGGAACAGCGCTCAAACCACTGGGCCTGGGCAGAGATGGAGTGCGGCGACACAGGCACAGGGTGTGCTTGCACAGCACTTCCGTTTGTGGGAATTCGCCGTAGTGCCTGATGCGAGACAAAGTCAAGTTTTACTTTTTTCTGAAAAATTTCTGAGCTGTTTTTTGTTTCCTATTTTTAATCCATGGTCAGGTGACTCTACCCACATAGAGCCCACAGGTATGAAAGACCAATTCCGTGTGCACATATGTGTGTGTGTGTGCGTGTATCATGGCATATGGTAGTCTCGTGGAGAAAAAAGTGCAGCTGGGAAGAGAGATGGTAAGAAGTGAAGCTCTTGTTCATGCTGGGTGAGCAGGCGAGGGAAGCCCTGGTGGCTTTGAGCAAAGACCTGGGGGGCGTGAGGAACGTACCAGATGGCTGCTGGGGAAAGAGCAGCCCATACCGACGCGGGGTGAGCCACGTCCCTGAGAGCAGGGAAGCATCCTTGGTGTGTTTGGTACTCTGAGCCCTTAACTGGTGAGCAGATGGAGAGAGGCGAGTGATGGGAGGTGGGGAGCTTGGAGTGCAGAGCAAGTAGCCCTGCAGGCGGTCTCTGGATTTACCCAGAGTGAATTGAGGATAGTGGGAGACTTTTTCTTGGTCTTTTTCTTTTTTGGCTGGCTCAGCATGTGGTGCTGGGGATCGGACCGCAGTCTCTTCAGTTGCCTAAGCTTTCCTAAGCAGGCACCTTACACCGCTGAACCATCTCTCCAGCCCTTTTTCTTGGTCTTTAAAAGTAGCTATCTTTGAGGTTTCTCTTGGCAACAGCTGTGCATCAGCGGAGTCTGAGCTGTGAGTTAGGAGCCCTGGCAGGACAGGTATTTAGGAAGTTTCTCCTGATGTTTGATGAGTATTGGTTGAAAGGAGCGCAGATGATTCTGTCACCAAAGGAGACATTATGCTTCTAGAAAAATCTCAAGGCAAAGTACATCAGGCAGCTTTGGTAGCTGTGGGGTAGGGCTCCAAGGGAAAGGGCAGAGAGATTCAACCAGTTAGTGTGAAAGTTGGGGATAGAGTTCTTCCAGAATATGGGGGTACCAAAGTAGTTCTAGATGGCGAGGATTCTCCTCTCTCTCTCTCTCTCCCTCCCTCCCTCCCTCTCTCTCTCCTTTCTCTCTCTCTCTCTCTCCCCCTCTCTCCTCCTTCCCCTCCCCCTCTCCCTCTCCCTCTCCCTCTCTCTCTTTCTCTCTCTCTCTCTTCCAGTATTGGGGATGGAACTCTGAACCTTGTGTTTGCCAGGCCTCTCTCTTCTTCTCCCCTCCCCTCCCCTCCCTTCCCCTTTTGTTTTTGGTCTTTTTGAGACAGAGTCTCATTATGCAGTTCAGGGGCCAGGTGGGTAGCTCAGCGGCTTAAGCACCTGCCCGGCAAACACAAGGTCCTGAGTTTGATCCCCGGAATTTAAAAAAAAAAAAAAAAGTCCTGCTCATTATGTGATTCAGGCTGGCCTTGGGATTACAGGTGTGTGCCACCATGCCTGGCTAAGAATTATTTGTTATTTAGAGATGGTGACATTCTTGGAAAATATGTATAGCAAATCGCTGTTGAAATGGCATCATTCCACTCAAAATCTGCAGTCTTTCATCATGTAAGTAATTTCCATGTCTCTTATAATGAACTGATATCTAAACTAATGACATCTTTTGTCTTCTATCTCTCTCTCTTTTTTTTTTTTTTTTTTGGCAGTACTGGGGCCCTGCACTTGCCAGGCAGGTGTTTATTCTACTGAGCTATCTCCCCAGTCCTGGCATCTTTTGTCTTTAAAGTTTAGTTTTACTATATTGGTATAAACATTTTCAAATGTAAAAAACAAGTCATGTTTTAAAACTTGTTTGTTTTACTGTTTTCTCTTTTACTCTTTTTTCTGGGGGAGCAGTGCTGGAGACTGAACCTTGGGCCTTGTGCATGCTAAGTGTGTACTTTGCTGCTGAGTAACACTCCCTGTCCCTCTATTTTAATTCTATGTGTTAAAACAGCAGAAGCATACTGGAAATTATTATTTAAGCGTTAAGATAAATATAAATGTGAGAGAAATAAATGCAGTAGCTCAAAGTGACAACTTAAATATTGAACATTGAATTTAATAGAACATTGGTGGTTTTTTTTTTAAATAAATGAAGGAAATTTAAAAGAAAAATAATAGGGGAGAGAGCGAGTCAGAGAGCCAGACAGATTTGACTTGTCCAATGTAGCTGAGACATTCCTTACTCCATAGGTTAATGTGTTTTATTTACTTATTTTTTAATGTTAAAATGATTTTTTTAATAATGAGCTTAAGATGTGGTTCAGTGGAGGAGCACTTGTCTAGCACATGTTGAGGCCTTGGATTCTATCCCCAGTGCTGCAAAAATTAAAAAAGAAGCCAGAGTGGTGGTGCAGGTCTGTCATACCCACATAGATGGCTGAAGCAGCAGGATTGCTGTGAGTTTGAAGCCAACCTGAGTTATATGGGAGACCCTGTTTCAAAAAAGAAAAACCACACAAGCTGTGCGCTGGTGACCAAGACGACTTCCAAACCTGGGCAGCACAGTGTCACCTGCGCGTTGGGGTCTCCAGCGCATTGCCCACCGATTTGATGCCTCCAGGACCGTAATGATGGGCCAGTGGGATTCTCGGGCTTTGTTTTTTTCGTTCTGTGAGCAAGGAGGTTGTACTGCCTCCTTTCCTGGCTGTAGACCCCCAGCCTTTTCAGGAAGGATCTGCTGTGTGACCCCCAAGGAGAAGCTGCACTTCTCTTGTGACACTTTAGCCTAGGCAAGGAGTCTATGCCCTGTGTGTGACTTGCCTCGGCTTCTGTCTGCGAAGTGGGAGCCTGAAGCTGGCCGCTGTATCATGGTCACTGTTGCCCGACCCTGCACTCCCAATAGTGACGCGCTGGTACCCTGGCCAGGAATCTACCAGTTCCGCCTCAGTTTCCCTGCCTTGAGCCAGGGAATGGAACTCAGGGCCAGTACTGAAGGCCCACTCCAGCTCCTAGTGCCTGCCCCGAAGTTCCTGCTGGCCTCATCCTTGGAGACCCACTGCTGCTTCACCTCACCATGGTGGTGGAGGTGGCGGGGGGAGCTTGCTGGCCACTTTTGCTACACTCTCCCTAAAGTGCTTTATTTATTTATTTATTAATTATTATTATTATTATTATTTGTCTTTTTGAGACAGGGTCTTGCTATGCAGTTCAGGTTGGCCTTGAGCTCACTTTTGTAGCTCACGCTGGTTTCGAACTTGCACTGATCCTCCTGCCTCAGCCTCCTAAGTGCTGGTATTACAGGTGTGTGCCACCATGCCCAACTAGGGTGGCCCTAACTGTCTTGCCAGGCCAAGCTCCAACTTGAGGGCAATCCTTCAACAGGCTTGTGCTACCATGCTTGTGGAATTCTTGATTCTTTTTTTTTTTTTATTTGTTTGCTTGTTTGTTTCTTTCTTTGTTTATTTTATGGCTGGCTCAGCCTGCCCTGGTGGTGGGGCTGGCGCAGCATGTGGTGCTGGGGATCGAACCGCAGTCCTTGCAGTTGCCTGAGCTTTCTTAAGCAGGCGCTTTAGACCACTGAACCATCTCGCCGGCCCCCGGAATTCTTGATTCTTGATTCAGAAGAGTTAATGAATAAATGGTAGCTGTTCACCAGTAAAATTTCTTCCCATGCAGTTAGTGAGCCCTGGAATAAGAGTCCTTGAGTCTGGTTTGTTTTTGTTTCGGGGGAGGGAAGATAAGGTCTCATGATGTAGTTCAGGCTAGCCTTGAACTCCCTTCTGTAGCCCAGGTGACCTTCCTGCCTCAGCCTCCCAAGTTCTGGGACTACAGACAGACATGCATCACCATGCCCAGCCAGTCTCAGAGTCTTGGTACAGTGTCTGTGAGCTTGAGCAGAGGCTCCATAGGTTCTTAGAGTGGGGTCTGGTAGTGCTGTACTGGCGCATCTGAGAACCTCTAAGAGGCAGGACTGCTCAGAGGTGAATGTGCTTACGGAGTCAGCCTGGGATTTAAATTCTAGTTCCAACTCTTAGTAGAGGTTTCAGAGACTTCTTTACCTTTCCTACTTCCTGGTTTCTGCTTTTGGTGTAACATCTTTGCTGTCATTGTTGCCATTTCTGCCCCCACCATGACAAACTACGAAGTTCATTTTGAGCCAGGCTCTATGCTAAACACTTCATACCCATTATCTCATTAATCCTCACAAAAACCTTATAAGATTATCTTTTTTCAATTTTTAACAAATTAGTAAACTGGCACAAACAAAAGTTCAATTACTTGACAGCGATCCTACAGTTAGTGGCAAGCTGAGGCGAAATCTGCTCAGGGTCCATGTTCTTAAATTATTGTTAGAGCATCACCATTTTACAGAGGGGAATGATGATAGGATGAGTGTAAGAATTAAAGCACTGAGATGATTGTGCATTTAAAATGTGGTGACTCTTTACAAGGCGTTGCTGGAAAGTTATATTATGCTTATCACTTAGCTGCTCATTATACATTATACATAAAAGCAGAAATATTCTATCACCAGGATGTTTGTTGTCTTTTTTTTTTTTTTTTTTGCTGTACCGGGGATTGAACTCAGGACCCTGCACTTGCCAGGCAAGCACTTATTCTACTGAGCTATCTTCCGGGCCCCTTTATTGTCTTTTTGAGATAGGGTTTCACTATGCAGTTCAAGCTGGCCTCGAGCTTACTTTGTAGTCCAGGCTGGTCTTGAACTCACATTGATCCTCCTGTCTCAGCCCCTTGAGTGGTGGGATCACAGGTATGTACCACCAAGCCTGGTCTAGCTGCTGAAATAGATTTTTTAAAAAATTTTTTTGTATTTTAGGAAAGGGTCTACAGAGTGTTTAGGGTCTCAATACTAGATTGAACTCGTAGTGATCTGCCAGTTTACAACATCCTGAGAGCTGGGATTACAGGTGCGCACCACCACACCCAATCTCAGTAGCCATCTCAGCATGCTGCACCCCACAGGGATTGAACCCTTGGCCCCTGAGCCTGCTTGCAGGTGCTTTAATCCGTTGAGCTATTTGACTGGCCCTTGAAATAGATTTTTAAAAGATCCTACTGTAATTTTCTTCGTTCCCAACTTGTTTGCAATATAAGTAGGCAGATGAGATAGTCCTTATTAGTTTTTCTCTAAATATACATAAAAAATCTTGGTAAAAAAATCAGCTTTGATTATTATCTGTCTTCTTGACTTCCACAGCCAAGACTGTCATAAAATACCACCTATTGGCTGGGACTACCAGGGGCATTGTCATCCGCCTGTCCTAGGTCACAAGGTACCTTGGTGATAATTATTTAAAGAAGGACTGTCAGTTCCTGAAAGTACCTATGCTTTCTCCTCCCTCCCCATCTTTTTCTTCCCTTTACAGTAGTGGTTAGGGGATGAACAAAAGGAATGTAGTCTGTGTTGCAGGATGTTTAGTCCATAGTTGTAGACAAAGGTAAATAACAGCAGGTGGATCAACTGTGGGACAAATACTGCCTTTAAAAGAGAAGACTAAAGAAATTGTACAACTTACTTTGATCCTCCATCTTAAATAATTGTTTTTTCTGTAGTGGGATTGACCCTAGGGTCTTTGTGCTGAGCTATATCTATTATTATTATTATTATTATTGTTGTTGTTATTATTATTATTATTGTTATTATATTTGGAGACTGGTTCTTGCAAAATGACCAAGTTGTCAAAGCTGTTCTCAAATTTGTGATCTTCCTGCCTCAGCCTTCCACAATGCTGGGATTACAGGCATGCACCATCACACCTGGCTAATTATCATTTTTTTAATGCCTGGAATCAAACCTAGGGCCTCATATATATTAAACACGCATCCACCAAGGACCTGTACCCTCAGTCTGTTATTAAATATTTTAAAAACTCTGAACAGTACATGAATGTAGTCTTATACAGAATGGAAAGAACAGACCAAGCTGAAATTCCTTTATTATTTATTTTTTAATAGAGGGTCTACAGAGTCTCCCTATGCAGCTCAGACTCATAATGATCCTCTAATTTCAGCCTTCCAAGTGCTGGGATCTTTTATAGTTTTATGTAGATTTTAGGGAAGGGTCTACAGGGTGTTCAGGGTCTCACTATTAGATTGGGCTCGTAGTGATCCTCCTGTTTAGAGCTTCCCAAGAGCTGGGATTACAGGTATGTACCACCATGCCCAGTCCCTATTGCCTCTCAGCATACCCTGCGGGTGGGGCCAGCAGGGCAGGCCCGGGGATCCAACTCTTGGACCCTGCGCCTGCAAGCAGGCACTTTAATCCGCGAGCTATCTGGCTAGCCCTATTTTTAGTTTTTTGAAGAATCTTTATATAAATTTTCAGTGTTTGTAATAGTTTACAGCCCGCCAACAATGTAGAAGGTGTTGTTCTTTTTTACTACAACCTCATCATCATCTGTTTTGGAGTTCTTGGTGATACGCATTCCTTCTGGAGTAATTTGAAATCTCAGTATTGTTTTGATACATTTCTCTAATGACTGAAGATGTTGAAGTTTTTTTTTAAATGTATTTAGTACAGAGTCTATAGGGTCTCACTATGTAGATCGGATTTGTAGTGATGCTCCTATTTTTAGCCTCCCAAGTGCTGGGATTACAGAGGTGCACCACCACTCCCAGTCTCAGTCATGGTCTCTGTGCGCCCTGGGGAGTGGGGCCACACTACTAGCTGGGGATCGCACTCCCGTTGCTGAGCTCTCCCCAAGCAAGTGCTTTAGTCCAATGAGCTGTCTGGCTGGCCCTAAAGATGTTGAATGTTCGTGTATTTATTGGCCATTTCTATTTTTTCTGTTCATTTCAGTGGTTCGGTTTTTTGTTTTTGTTTTTTTTGCAGGACCGGGGTTCATACTCACAACCTTGCACTTGCCAGGCAGGCTCTTGTGCCACAGAGCTATCTCTCCAGTTCTAGTGGCCCATTTTTTTTTTTTTTTCAATTTTATTTATTTATTTATTTGTTTGCTTGTTGTGTTTGTTTGTTTCTTTATTTATTCATTTTGTGGCTGGCTCAGCCTGCCCTGGTGGTGGCGCTGGCGCAGCATGTGGTGCCGGGGATCGAACTGCAGTCCCTGCAGTTGCCTGAGCCCTCCTAAGCAGGCGCTTTAGACCACTGAACCATCT
>PVKN010039973.1:0-10796 GCA_004027915.1 Capromys pilorides
TTTATACTTTTGCAAAGCTAGTAACACATGACACAAGGTTGTCCCCTGACCAGTAGCTAGCATTAATGAGTCAGGATGCTGATCTCAGGACTGAGGTAGCTTGTTTGCTTTAGGCACTGAGGCCTAGTCTTGCCTCAGTGGTCATCATTCTTTTCTTTTTTTAGGATTTGTTATTCTTGAGGAGCTGAGGGCCTTTTGTTCTGGAATGGTCTGTTCTATTTAAAGGACTTAATCAAGGGTACTGATATTTTTACAAGGCTGAAATAATGTGAAGAAGGGTCAAAACTCATGAGATGTCTTTTGGACTTTTTTCTTATAGAAAGTCTTCTTGATTTAGTTCCAATTACTCTAAGAAGAAAAACAAAAGCTTCGCTGAAATTATCCCAGTGTTCCAACACACTTTCTGAGCTGAGGGCACTCTCATCCCATGGTAAAAGAGAAAGCTGGGCTTACTGCTTCCCAGAAGTGCTCTAGCCCCTCCATTCTAATGTGGACCCATGTGGGGAAGGCCTGTTCTCAGCCCTGCAGCTACCGCTACCCAGGAGCTGTTCATGTAACAGGACACACAGCCATTTTAGAGCCTGGAAGCGGTAGCCACAGAAGCCATTTAAAGGCCTAGTGGGTATCTAACTTGTTGGACACAGGAGAGTAGCGAAAACTTGGGAGCTATGATGCCTGAATTGCATCAAACTGGAATGGAGATCAGGATCTGTCAGTGGGTGAAATACAAACCAAAAATGTAGGACAAAGGAAAACAAGCCATTTTCCAGTAAAAATGTGTTCCCGCTTTATTACAATGCTGGCAATCGAATCCAGGGCCTTGCCTGTTAGACAAGGGCTCTACCAGTGCGCTACACTCCCAGCTCCCTACTTTAAAACAATTGCTTCCTTGCCTAGGCTTATTTGTTGTATCTCATATGAAATAACCGGTAGAGATGGCGCCAATTTCTTTTAGGTTGTGATCAACCTCGCAAGCCTGGCTTCAGAACTCTCACTATTCATGATTATTCTCTTCTTCTTTCACAATGTCCACACTTTCTCATGTGGCAAGTGTGCAGAGACAGAGATCTCAGCCCTCTGCATCAAGGTGATCTTGGCTGGGCTAATTTAAGAGCCTAAATTTCTCCAGGGGGCTGGTGAGCAGATCAGCTGGTACAAGTAGCTGAAACTAGTTTGGAAATTGTAAGTTATGATGCAGTACAAAGTACTCACAGCACAGGGTGTTGCCAGGAGTTAGCTGGAGACTCTAGGTCTGTTCTGGAAGGATTTCTGGACCATGGGCAGCTCTAGGGGACTCTTTGGCTACCCACCCATGTGCTGGATGAAATGGCTCTCACCTGCACCCAACTTGCTCCCCTTTGCCTTTTCCATCTCCAACCCCTATCCAAGCTTCCCTCTAAGGTCCCTCTTACCCCCACAGTCCCCTGAAAATTCGTCCACTAGGAGTTTCACATAGCCCGCGATACTCCCTCTTCTGTGTATTTGAATCAGCTATGCTATTTCTCAGGTGCATGTACTGGATCAGGCCTATCTGGGCTGGTGACTACTTGGGATTAGACAGACAGGCTACCCCACAGCATCACCTTGCAGACACTGAAGTCCATGTTAGGTGCAGAAGTTTTCTGCTGTCCTAATGTCTCCAAAGGTGCCCACACGCCCAACAGAAAGGCAGTGTACTCTCTGTTCCAGGGTCATCCCAGAGCACGGGGGGTCAAGGGTTCCAAACCTCCCCTAGCCAGTCAGCATTTATCCATCTACCCAGCAAAAAAAAGCAGCCTTAAAGTCAATAAGACTTCTTTCTGTGAAGTTAGGAACTGAATCTGCCTTTCTTAAAACTGTAACTTCACTACTCAGCCCAGCACTCAGTGGAGGCTGAATAAATAGATGATGAATGAATCAATGGAATCCAGTGTGTGGCAGCTTTATTGGCAGTACTCCCTTGCCATTGTTTAGTAGGAGCTGGGAATGGGGAAGGGAAAGAGGGCAGGGGAAGGGAGTAAGACTAGAAAAGAAACATCAATGAATAGCATCTTAGCCAAGTCTTTATGAGGGAGGAGGACTTGTGGACATTAATCTGGGGTTTAGCGTCATTACCAGGGTAGGACCAGCTGGCATTAACCTAGGGGAGGCATAAGTGATGCCAACCATGAGGGCTGGGAGGAGAATTGGAAGCTGAAGAAGGATGTGACAAGACATCTGGTCTAAAGCTACTTGGGTGGTTTCTCATGCTTCAGTGTTTCATAAGTCTCCTGGTTCCGGGTGCTCAAGCCCTGGAGGTGGAAATCAAAGGATGAGGAGAAGCTTGGGCCCATCACAGGCTCCCCCTAACCCAAACACCCCACCCTGCCCAAAAGTCACTCAAAAGTCACTTCTCCCCATACTGGCCAGGCCCACAGGAGCAGCTCACTCACCGTGTAAACGCCCTCTGATTTCTGCAGAGATGACAGAAGAAAGCATTAGAGACTTATACGTCCTTGAGGAGCCCTCAGCTCTCCCTCCCACCCCAGGAGGCCCACACATTAGGGCTCGGGCCTGCTGCCTCATGCTGCAGGGGCACTCACAGGAGTACAACAGGGTTTGAACACACTTTCGCCCATGTGGCTACAAATACACATGGACACACAACACACAGCTCTTGCTTGGATTCATTGTCCCCCTCCCCCTCTGCTTGATTCTCCCCCATCACATCGTGCTTATTTTACTTGTGGCTCAGCTAGGTGGCAGGGTGCGAGAGACGCCTCTGAGCTACACACAGAACAGCACCAGACAAGCCCTCCCAGAGGCCTCCCGCCACAGGCTAGAGCCACAGGAAAGCTGAGGGCCCAGAGAACTGTGGAAGGGTCCATACCTCATAGCTGGCTACAGCTGCCTTTCGCACTTGGAGCTAGCGTAGAAAAAAGTTAATTGGGAAAGGAGAAGTTAGAGGCTCACTCCCTTACCCCCAAACTTTGGGGGAGAATCCCTTTGATTCCCCTTCCTCCAACCCATGCTGCTTCCACCCTCCCATCTCTCCTTCAAATCCCCACCCCACCCTGCCTTACCTTGAGTCGACAGTAGAGCAGGGTCAGGATTACACCATACAGAAACAAGATGCCGTCCAAGATATAGCAGAGCTGAGGCTCTGCCAGGGCCGCTGCAGGAAAAGAGGGTGCTTATGCGGTCAGGGGCAGCAGTGGGGACCTGGTGCTCCCACAGTATTCAGGCTCTGGGAAGAGGGTTAGAGCCTGGAGAAGAGCCCTGTACAGGAAGTAGAGTCCCTTGAGGGGACCTCTCTGTACCTTCCTCTCTGGACTCCTATTTCTCTTCCCTTTAAGGGATGCCATTGCAGGACTTACAAGCGACGCGTTTAAGCCTTCCTTGCCAGCTCAACCCTCCCTTTGTAGCGCTGTGGCTTCTCAGGCAGCACTGAGCACTTCATCCACCTCACGGGCTCATCTAAGTTCGCTGGGCTGAGACCAAAACCTCAGCCCTGGGGGGCAGGGGAGGGAGGCAGTGGCAATTTCAGTGAAGAAACCACAGGAGTGTCTCTGCTCAGTCCTGTGACCTGTGGCTGAGGGCTGGACAGGAAGGATGTGAGCTGGGGAAGGGAGGGAAGGCAATTACTCTATTATTGGGCATCTAGCCTGAGCCCCATGCTTTCGGTCCTGCAAGACATTTCAGTACTCATGCAACGAGCTGTCTACTTTCCTTGGCTGTACAGATACAACTGGCCTTCCACACAAGGCTGGAATGATAAGAGGTTCAAGGGACCAGCCACAAACTAAATTCAAATGTAGATTCCTCTTCTGCCTACTCTGCTCTTTTACTCATGTGGGCCTCTGAGAGGGGAAGTTTTGCGTAATTTTAAAAAATCACATAGGGCCTGGGCTCCAGAGACTGCTCCCAGCTCTGATCAGGGTCAACAGCGTACATGTGACTAACATGGGTCAAGTACTGACACCGGCCAAGGACTTCTCTACAACACTCTCACGTAAACCATTGCATAAATCTCAAACCTACCGTGAGAGAAACACTGTCTTCACCATTTTATGGTTAACGAGACCCAGGCGCTCGGAAAAACTAAGTAACTCCTTCAGGGCTAGACAGAGCCAGGACCCAAGTCCAGGTTGTCTGTCTCCAACGCCTGTGCTTCCCGCTCGGTCCTGCGGTCCCAGCCTCGTCATTCCCGCCTCGTCATTCCCGGGCAGTTGCCTAGTGGCTCACTTAATCCTTTCCTCTGATGGTGGACTCCTCCCCAGGCACTCGCTTTCAATTTCCCTCATTTCACTACTTTACCAAACTCTTCCTCTCTAAAACAAGGCTGCCACCAACTCGCTCCAAACTACACACACAAACACCCTCCTAGATAGGCAACCCAAAGCAAGCAAGAGGTCTTAGAGGAGAGCCTTGGAGCTGCCAGGGCGGCCCCTCACCTGCCTGTTTCTTAGCTACTCAGATCTCCAGGCCTGGGCATTTCATGGCGCCCACCCTCCTCTTGGCTGTCAACAGAAGTTTGCCCTAGTGACACCCAAGCACCTGTGACTGGGTTTGCATCCACTACCCCTTGCCCTCCCCACAAAGCCAAGGTTGTATAGCCATATACACATAGCTAGAGAGTGGCTTCCAGCACACAGGACTGAAGGCACCCCGGAGGAATGTTGAGCTGGGGAAATCAAGTGTTCTTCCCAGACCAGCTAACTCTTCATGCTATACGAAAATCCTCTTCCCCTGCCAAACTGACCCTTCGTGTCAATCTTGTGAAAAGCCTACAATGAGATAGGAAAGAAGGGCCGGGGAAATAGCTCCATGGCATAAGTGCCTGCCTGGCAAGTACAAGGTCGTGAGTTTGAACCCCAGTCCCACCAAAGAAAAAAAAACGACAGGAAAGGTACTAAAAAGGAGGGATCCAGGACTAGCACTCCCCAGGGGAGCTGGGTAAGACCAACTTCAGGGTTCCATCTCTGAGCCCCATGCCCACCATCAGTCTCCCCGCTTCCATCCTCAAGTCAGCCCTCAGACATGATACCCACCCTGGAGCCAACTCGCTGGCCCTCACTGAACCTCCTCACCTGCTTGTTCAACCAAAAGGAGTAAGAGCAAGACCACTGCTGGAAACATCATGGGCAGGGGGCTGAGGGGCCGCGGGCTGGGGATCGGACGTACTGACAGCACTGCACAGCTGTGCTCCGCAAGCAGGTCCCTGACCACAGAGCTCCCCCTTCCTGTCCCGCCTTCCCCCACTTTGGCCCCTTCCCCTTCCTGCACCAGAGGCCGGGCGGTGCCCGGAAGGGCCAACTAGAGAAGCTGGAGCTTTGAGCTCAGCTTCTGCCCGTCAATGATCAGCTGCTCAATGCTTGCAACCAGTGAGGAGACTTACGCTTGCGAAAGGCTGTTTTCACTGTCTTTCACTTCGCCCTGCTGAGCTCCATGGGTAAGGGAGTGCTCCTCAAGATTCCCTTGGACCCCAGCCCAGCCCTTTCCTGCCAACCAGGAACTGCAGACCCAGCTTAACTTGTGGACATTATCAATTTGTGTGCACACTGAGAAAGTTTGGGCAAGAGAAACTGAAGGGGGAAAGGGAAACAGGGAATGCAGAAGTGAAAAGAACGAGACAGAGAAAGCCATAGAGACAAGAAAAACTGTGAAGAACTATGTCTAACAGAAATACAAAGTAAAACCCAAGAAGATACCAAGCCAGGGGTGGTGGGGCACACCTGTAATCCTGGTACTCAGGAGGCTGAGGCAGGAAGATCACAAGGTCAAGGCCAGCCTAAGCTGTGCAGTGAGTTCAAGGTTAGCATAAACTACACAGTGACACCCTGTCTCCAAAAACAGAATAACAGAACAAAAACAAGAAGACATGCCAGGTGTTTGTGTGTAGGGGCCACAAGGCGGCTAATTTATTATTTCTCCTTTTCTAGTACATGCACAGAAAGTCCATACAGCTAGGTGTATGTGCGCACATGCACATAGCCTCATGTTCAATGAGGGACGCGCTCCAGTGGCTGCTGCTACACAGGGGGATCCAGTGTTCTTCACTGCTTACCGGTCTATTTCTCCAAACACAATATCTTGGGTACCTAGAAGGTCAGAGCACAGAGTTGTGTTGCCAAAGATCCAAAACTCACCGTTCTGTCCAGGAGACAGAGATCTGCGGTCCCTGCCACACTCTGTGCTGAACAGGGGTTATTTAGTTTCTGTCCCCACTGGAGTCCTAAACTCCCTGTCTAGGACACCTCTGCTGCATAAGAAGTCTCATACCTATGATGGCAACGACATCCGCCAACATGTGTCCCTGGGACATCATGTCCAAGCCAGCCTAGAGAGATGGAGACAACAAGAAGGTAAGCCCAGATCTTCAGCAGGGAAAACTCAATATATTACTAGATTTACTGGTGTCAGAACCACTGGGATTGCTCCTTACCAGGTGAGCGAAACCAGGAGCCTTGATCTTGCAACGGTAAGGACGGCTGCTACCGTCAGACACTAGGTACACCCCGAACTCTCCCTGTCCAAAGAGGAAGGCAGGAGCTTGTCAGTAGGAAAGACACTTGGCTCTGCCAACAGACCTCTGTTCACCTTAATCCTTCTCCTCTCCCTGACAGGCAAGCATTTTGTTGAATGGTGACCTCTGTCACCCACTCACATACAGCTTCTCCTCACCTTAGGAGCCTCGATAGCAGTGTACGTGGCTCCTGGAGGAACTTGGTAGCCCTCAGTATACAACTTGAAGTGATGGATCAGCGACTCCATGGAAGTCTAAAGGCAGACAAAGGGGGCATCACTGAACCAGGCCCCTTGTGCCTCCTAGGTCTTCCCTCAGTAGAGAATAAATCTCCACCCTCTACCAACTAAAACCCACATGGAAGTCAGTAAGCAGAGAAGACACAGAATAAAAAGGAAAGCTAGAAAAGGTACAGAATCTTCTTTTTCTTTTCTTTTGTCTTTTTGAGACAGGGTCTCGCTATGCAGTTCAGGCTGGCCTTGAGCTCACTTTTGTAGCCCAGGCTGGTCTCGAACTCAGAACAATCCTCCTGTCTCAGCCTCCCAAGTGCTGGGATTACAGGCATGTGCCACCACACCCGGCTAAGGTTCAGAATCTTAAACAGTGAAGTTTTTGAAGAAGTTGAATTTAACCCATGGGTTCTCTTCCCTGACCGCTAGTCCCTTCCAATACCCTGCTGTCCCACTCCCTGAAGCCAACCTTCATCTCTGCACGCTTGGGCGGGGACACTTTCGCATCGTCAACCTTGATCTCTCCAGGAGGCATCTTGTTCAGACACTGCTCTATGATTCGAAGGGACTGGCGCATCTCCTCTACCCGACACAGGTACCTGGAGTGGACGAGACAGACTCAGAGCAAGAGAAGAGCAGGCAGAGCTGCTCAGGACTGAGAGGACACGACTGACCGCAGGGGTCAGGTAAGCGCTCTTCACTCTTCTACTAGTACAGCACCTCTGCATGGCTTGGCTGCTCACGTGACCCCTATACCAAGCTCTTCCCCAAATCCTCTCCTTACTTTCTCAAACCATGACCTATAGCATTTCCCTCCTTACCTTCTTAACTACCTTTTGAACTGCAGAATGAAGGGTCATATGGCAAAACAAACAAAAACTTTCACAGTAAAGCTGAGAGTCAGTAAACAGGGAAGGAATTTTAAACTCAGAATTCAGCAGAAAGAGCACCCAATTAGGAAGAACATCATCTTAACCACTAGCAACACAATCCTAAGCTAATTTATAACTTTTATGCCTCAGTTATATCAGTTACAAAATAGAGCCCAAACTAGTTCTATGTGAAACTAAGGGTTAAATAAGCTGCCACAGATGTGCAACCTAGGCTTTTCTTCTGGTACTGAGAACAGAACCTAGGGCCTCATAAGTACTAAACTTGTGCTCTACCACTGATTTACATCCCCAGGCCACACAACCTAGTTTAACACATACATGAGTTCGCACAGATGCTTTGATGGAAGGTAGAGAACAAAGCAGTAAGGAGAAAATTCAGGCAGGGCCAGGCGCCAGACAATGAGCTGAGAAAGGATCTGGGCCTTACCTATCATAGCAGTCTCCTCGAGAACCAATAGGGACATCAAACTCAATCTGGTCATAAACATCATAGGGTTGGGTCTTCCGCAGATCCCACTGGATACCTGAGCCCCGGAGCATCACTCCACTATAGGATACAGAGTGTCATGGGCTGTACTCCATAAACCAAGAAAGGCACACACTCTTCCTGTCTCCCCTCTCCTTCCCCCACACTGCTGGTATGGGGTACAAAGGCAGAGCATGATAAGCAGTGTGTCAAACATCCTTGAAAGCCAAGCTACTGGGGTAGAACTCCATACTCCCACATGCATCCCTAAAGAGCTCTCACCTAAAACCATAGTTAAGTGCATCTTCCGCTTTTACAACTCCAATGTCAATTGTCCGATTTCGCCAGATCCTATTATTAGTCAGCATCTATCAATCAAGTAAACGAATGTGGTGATACCTCTGTATTTCTTTGCAGATAGGAACTAAAAACCCCACAAGCCCTTTGGGGAGGGGAGTGTCCCACCAACTTCTACCTTACCTCCTCCACTTCATCGATTCGAAGAGAGAAGTTCTTGGAAAACTCATAGATGTCATCCAGAAGGCCAAGGGGTAAGTCCTGGAAGAACCAAGCAGAGGAGACTGAACACTGCCAGGCCTCCTCTAAGGATAGCCAGCCACAGCCCTTTTCCAGTGGACAGGGTCAACTCCCATTAGCTGGTGCTGCCCTCTAGTGGCCATGGAAGGAAGATGCCAGGGCTGGAAACCTCAGACAGAAGAGCAGCCTTACCTGGTGCACTCCGCCGGGTCGGATATAAGCAGCATGCATTCGGGCTCCAGACACCCGTTCGTAGAACTCAAACATCTTGACAGGACATACAGGGATTTAGTCACAAAATGCTGGGCCTCTAAGTCCAACAACATGGCAGCCAACTACCCTGCATTCTGCCTTCTTGTCCCAACCAATCTCTCATGACACATAGTCCCTAACTGAATTTACCTTTCTCTCCTGAACGGCCTCCTCCACCCATAAGGTCACCCAGAAGGCAGCCTGAGCCAGCCCCCCCACAAATATCCTTCTAAATGGCCTCCCTCTTCTTTTATCCTTTTTTTTTTTTTTTGGTCTTTTTGAGACAGGGTCTCACTATGCAGTTCAGGCTGGCCTTGAGTTCACTTTTACAGCCCAGGCTGGTCTTGAACTTACATGGGATCCTCCTGCCTCAGCCTCCCAAGTGCTGAGATTATAGGCGTGCACCACCACACCCGATGCCCTCTTCTTTTAACCTTGTCTCCTTCATACCTTCCCCTACTTCCTGTACTTCCTTCCCTAATCCTGCCCATACTTTCCTCTCCTACCTTTTCCCGTTCCTCAAACATCCAGAAGAATGGGGTCATGGCCCCAATGTCCAGGGCATGTGTGGTCACAGCCATGATGTGGTTCAAAAGTCGTGTGATTTCCGCAAATAGCACTATGGTGAGGGAAAGACAAGAGATGCATACTACAGTCACAGATCCAGCCTGGAGGGCAGTCTGGGCAGAGCGCAGAACTGAGCACGAAGCCTATGCTTCTAGTGGGCACAGGGTAAGAGGCAGTGCCTACCTCGGATCCACTGTGCCCGGGGAGGGGGCTGGATGTTTAGCAGCTTCTCCACTGCCAGGGAATATGCCTGCTCGTTACACATCATGGACACGTAGTCTAGCCGGTCAAAGTATGGAAGGGCCTGGGAAAGGGGGGATCCAGGTCATAGTGAGAGGCACGTGAGCCCAGAGCCTGCTGCTAGAAGGCCAGCACTAGAGGGTGCTCCATGAGCTCTCCTTGTGTCAGCAGCCCCACCAAGGCAGGATGGACAGCCCAGGAACCAGCAGCATGCTAGCAAATGCTTAAAGCCAGTTCTCCACAAGAAGGGCAGTCTTTTTTTTTTTTTTTTTTAATTTTTACTTATTTATTTGTTTGTTTGCTTGTTGTTTATTTATTTATTTATTTTGTGGCTGGCCCAGCCTGCCCTGGTGGTGGGGCTGGTGCAGCATGTGGTGCCGGGGATCGAACCGCAGTCCCTGCAGTTGCCTGAGCTTTCCTAAGCAGGCCCTTTAGACCACTGAACCATCTTGCGGGCCCCAAGAAGGGCAGTCTTGACCTGTCAATCTGCATGCTAAAAATATCTCCACCGTGGCCAACATTATACTACCAACGTCACAGAATTGAACGTAACACTGGAGAGAGCAGCACACCACTGTACAGTACTTCTAAGGCACGTGTGGGGAAAGCAAATACCTCAAAGGCACAGCATAGGAAAACACATTGAGAAAATGAGTTTTTGAGTATTTAGAATCTTTCTTTTTTTGTAGCAATGAGGTCTCGCTATGCAGTTCAGGGTGTTCTTGAACTATGTAGCCCAGGCTGGCCTTGAACTTGTAGTGATCCTCCTGTCTCAGCCTGGAGAGTGCTAGTATTACAGATGTGCACCACCATGCCTAGCTTTAAATTCATTTTTTAATAGACAAGAACCTAACAATTTACATATTAACTGGGTACTCTGAGTTGTTTCAATACATGTAAAGCTTTTTTTTTTTTTTTTTAAATTTTTTTTATTTATTTATTTATTTGTTTGCTTGTTGTGTTTGTTTGTTTCTTTATTTATTCATTTTGTGGCTGGCTCAGCCTGCCCTGGTGGTGGCGCTGGCGCAGCATGTGGTGCCGGGGATCGAACTGCAGTCTCCGCAGTTGCCTGAGCCCTCCTAAGCAGGCGCTTTAGACCACTGAACCATCTCGCCGGCCCCAATACA
>PVKN010039974.1:0-10793 GCA_004027915.1 Capromys pilorides
ATGCTTAAGATACAAAACAATTACATTCCTCATGGAGACTGGCACATACACATAACTCTTATTAATGGTTTCTAACCCGTTCCGGTTTCCTCTCTCTCCTCTTCTTCCACGTCTCTATCTTCCAAAAGATCTATTCCCTTGCTTCTTATACTGTGCTTCTTCTAGGGAGTGTGCTTTCACTTCAGTTGCCTATTTTCAAGTGAGTCTTTTACCTAAACTTTCAATTCTGATGCCTAATTCTTTGAATTGTTTATATATTCTCAAAACAGAGAGAAAAGCCATTGTTATGACTGATGGATGTGTATAGATATTATTTTTAAATACCCTTCATTCAAAAGCTTACAGCTAAAAAGTGAAGGTTGGAAATGTCAAGCAATCATAGTTCATGATCAATTTTTTCAGACTTGCCAGGAGAGTCCAGTTCTTCCTCATTACTCTAATTAATATTCACCTTCCAGCTCCCAGAATCTGAAGAAAAATGAGAGGCAGATCAGCAGAGTCCTGTATTAAAAACTAATCAAAAATAAGGAATCTCAATAAACTGAAAACTGTTGTAGGATTCTCTGGGCTGCAAACTAACTTATTAACTAAAAATAAAACAAAAATGGAAATCCATCAAAGAAAGCACTTGATTGCTGGTATCACAACATCTTCAGTGCGTGAGGGATCAGCGTGACCACAGAGGGAGTCAAAGGCAAGCGTGCCTGATGAGTATTCACTGAGGAAGAAGAGCGGAAGCAGGGAACACTGCATGGACTTCCTTCCCTGTTGCTGAACTAGTGGCCAACAGCATTCTTCTGGAGGAATACAGTTTTTTGCTTAATTGCAATAACAGCTTTCTTAGGAGCATAGGCCACACTGACATTTACTGAAGCAATTGCTTGAGCTATTCCAAATAATGTGTTGGCTTGAATCCATTTAAGAAATGCTTTTCTGAAGACCAAACTAACTTGAAATGTAAGAGAAATTTTGTCATTCAAGAGGAACCTGAAGAATTAAAACATGCATCTCCTGCAGTTATTGACCCCAACTGAGATAACTTTCAACACCCAAGCCTCAAAGTTACAAAACAGATGAAAATATTTTGTTGATTTTTTAAAAATATATTTGGTGTAGGATCTCACTATGCAGCTCAGACTCCTAGTGCTTCTCCTGTTTTCAGTATCCCCAGCACAGAGATTACAGGTGTGTGCCACCGCGCCCAGTCTTGGTGGCAGGCTCAGCATGCCCGGGGGCAGGGCTGGCATGGCATGAGGGACTGGAGATCGAACCCTGGTCCCTGCCCTTGCCTAAGCAGGCACTCAGTACTCCGAGCTATCTCGCAGGCCCTAGGTAAAAATATTTTGGGTATTACCATAATTACTGAGAGAGAGAGACAGAGAGACAGAGACAGAGACAGAAAGAGAGAGAAACAGAGAAACAGAAACAGAAACAGAGAAACAGAGAGAGATTGATTTCCCAAGCCTTTAATTACCTAAAAGAAATTATAACATGAAGAAACATGTTTATTTCTTGCCTGCTCACCCACCTTGCCTTTAGTTCCCATGGACAAGAGATTTAATAAATATGATATAATATGCACTTAGTTCTAGATGAGGAAAATTAACAGACATGTATATCCATTATATATCAGGCAAAATTTCAAGCACATTTACATCCATTTTTAAACGAAGCTTTTTAGTTTCTATGGAGAATTCAATTACCCCCATATTTGGGTTAACTAAACTAGGGTTGGATTAGATCACACAATTGCTTGCTATAAGTTACATCATTATATGTATCCAAATTAAGATTTAGAAATTGATCTTTCATTGCATTTCTTGACAGACTATTAGATTGAAATTTCCTTCAAAAGAAAATAAAAGAAGTAAAACTAAAGTAATGAGTAAATGATTATACAATAAATCCTGAATAATTATTTTTCATTCTACTAAGCTAATTCCTCTCATCACCAACTTCATTTTTGCCCACTAGTGGTAATTCTGTACGGAATGTAAAATTTGCTATTCATCAGGAGGTACAGTAAAATTGCCAGCAGATACATTTCCAAAACTTCTAATTGAAACTTGAAGTAGATAAATTCTTGCAGATTCACTGAGCCACTTAAAAACCAATCATTGAAATTAGTAAATTTCCACAGAGAACAAAAAGTGGACTTTTTAAAGGGGAAATGGTTTGAATTACAGAGAGAAGGTTTTCATACCAGCCTAGGAAAGAGGCTGCTTGCGGAAGATAATGCGCTCATGAAGAGTCCTGAGGGACATGGTGAAGTCTCCAGGCTCAGAGGAGGCTAAGAAGATGATCACCAGACTAGCACCTCTGGCTCCAGCAGGGAGTGAGATGGGTGGTCCTCCCCAAATTCACCCAGCTCTGATCCCAGCAGGTGAAGATCTGCCACCAGCTTTTAAAAGTAGTTCTAAAAAAAAAAAAAAGAAAGAAAAATTCAGATTTAAGACAGAGGATTCCTATGCCTATTTCCATTCTCCTACAAGTAAACAAATGGTCCTCCTCAGAGCAGCATTAAGGAAAACCCTAAAATACAAGTACGTGGTCAGTGTGGTGAGGTGGGAAGGGGCCAAGCGGAGGAAGCAGCTGGGGGTGGGGATGGGATGGGGCTGGCGTCCCGGAAAGGCTTTCTGTGGCACCAGTGGGGTCCATCTTGATAAATCCATTGTTATAGTTTGTGTCTAGTTATCCCCCCAAAACCTGATGTAGTCACAGGATGGGGACCTCTAGAGTTTGAGATTAATTCATGATCTACTGGGATTATGGGTGATCCACTGGGATTATAGGTCTTATTACTACTGGAATTATGGATGGGAGTGCTACGCCCAACGTGGGGCAGAGAGCCTGAAGGCAATATAAGAGAGACAGAAAGACAGAATCTCTGCATTGCCGTTGTTGCTGTTCGGCCGCCATGAACTGCTGCCCTCTGCCATGTGCCGCTCTGCCTTGGAGCCAGCTGAATATGTACTGAAACTTCCAGTAACTGTGAGCTAAATAAACCCTTCCTTCCTTCATTTTGGGTGTTGGGTACTTGTACCATCACACCCTTAAGCCCAGCGTCACACACCCAAGATCCAGCCACCTCTGAAAAGCCCCACCGTGAGTGCCTGAGGCTTTGGGGGGACCTCTAGACACAGCCATAACACCCTCTTTCCCTCCACTCTCCTCTGCCTGTATCCTCCTGTAATTGAATGCCCAGGTTCATCCTTGATGAAAAAGTCACACGAGAGCAGCACCTGCCCTCAAATAACAACTCGTGAGGAAGAACGGAGTGGACCAGTTCCTCCCATCTCACTTCGGTGACACTTTGAAAGGGACAATGAACCCGCTGCATGGACAGTGGACAGGAGATTTCTTGGTGTCACAGCATTGCCAAAGTGAAGCAATTGCTTCACTTTGCAGCCAATGAACTATTGCTAGTTTCAACTCAGGATCTCCAATTTTCAACTCTGAAATAAACAAAAAGTCCAGCATAAGTGATATAAAATTCCATTTAGACTTAATTGGGAGGTTTTATTTGATTTGGGTTCTGGTTTCTTGTTTTGATGTTTTGTTTGTTGTAGTACTGAGATTGAACCCAGGACCCTTGCACTGTCTGGCTTCTTCTTTGCTTAATTTGAGGAAGGATCTCACTAAGTCAATAAGTTGCCGAGGCTTCACCCAAGTTGCAGTCTTCCTGCCTCAGCCTCGGCGTGCTGGAATTGGCGAGCACCACCGTGCCTGGATAAACTCAGTTGTTTGCTGTTAAAGAATCTTTTCCCAGCTTCTCCTGGATTACTGTACTATCTCTTCCTGCTGAGAATATTAACATGTACCAGTTCTCCAAAATGGACACAATTATGTATCGCAAACACATACCAATAAAAATTTCTTTGCAACATGAAAAAAAAAGTGGAAGTTCAGTTACAATGGTAATATAATTTTTAAAAATGATTACCTAAACTCATAGGATTTTTATCCACTATTCTCAATGTAAAATACTACAAATTTCTGTCAAAGACTAGTAGAGTGAAATACATGTACCGGTCTATCCTTGTGAGTAAGATAGCATGCCAAATACTTGAAAACTGAAATGTTTCTTTGGGAGATTATCTTATTTCATTCCTCTCTTTACAATAAGGGATAATGAATGTACCCTAAAAAACTGAAACAAATCAAATTGCATCTAAGCAGCCAATGAACAAAAACTAGTTATTCTCCTCTACTGATCCTCCCTTTGTAAGTGTGTGTAGTTTCTCTTTGCTAATTGAAACCATAGGGAAGCTCACATGATGCCAAATTGTAGAACAGTGTAATTCTCTTTCTATAATAACTGTTGGCAGCAGTGTAAAAGGATCCACGCTAGAAAATTAATAATTCACTCAGCGGTATGCAGCTGTTATATAACTTGTTTTCCATTCTTAGTTTTATTTTGAATTTGACAGCAAAATACAAGATTGGACATATTTTTGTGAAAATATGTTCCATCTTCTTAAGTTGCGTTTTAGGCAACGAAGACTTCAAGAATTTAGTCATCTAGTTATACATACACATAAGCGTAATCCGTAGATACTGTTATCACAAGAACATGGATAGCTTTTCCTTGGAAATAAGCAAGTCGGCTTCTTAGAGTACCCTACTGTTTTAAGAGAGGGCTGCATTTCACACAAGCCACAGAAAATCCTGCCTCCACCTGAAGGATAAGGCTCCACACCCTCGAGGCGACACCGCTACATCCTGCGAAGTACAAAGGAGAAGATTAACTGGATCTTTTCAAAAGAAACGGCAGCAGGGCAATCGCTGCCTTCTACTTCTTTCCATTTTTAAAATAGGCGCATCCAACCAAGGGAGCAGCCTGACCAGCTCGCCGCCGGGGCCCTGCCTGCCGCTCCCAGCTCCAGGCAGTAAAGCTGCCGTCTTTTAAGCAAAATGACACTGAGACAACAGCGGGCACTGTAGGACAAACGCAGTTCCCAGGAATGGAGAAGGGCTGTCGCTTGCTTCCCGGCTCGGCGGCCCAGGCTGTTGGGTGTCTCGCATTTGCAGGCCGCGAGCACCGCTGCTCTTCAGTTAATGCCCAGCTGGGTTTCCTATTCCAGGGTAACAAAAACTAGATGCCAGGCGAACTGCCTCTTCACTGTCACATCGGTCTCTCCAAATAAAAGAAAAAAAATACTGCAGCCTCCGTGTCCTAGCCCAGTCCCCGCCCCCCGGCTTTTCAGTGCCCCTCTCAGACCACTCGGAAAGCGGCTGCCACTAAGGATTTGACCCCAAACAGACTTCTAGGACAAACTTTGTACTTTCATATGGACTCTAGTGGCAAAATAGGTGCTCCTACCCCCTTATTTTTTATTCTGATTGAAGAAAAAATGTTTCTTTGAGTCTAGGGGGCTTGGGCTACGTGGTCAGTCCACCAAAAGGACATAGCTTTTACAATCTTCACTTCCATTATTGTAAAATGAAGTTCTTAGAAGTCCCTACATTCCTTTAACCTCCAAAGTTTTATTGTTCTTACAGACTTATTAAACCATCATTACCTTCATTAACTCAATTTTTAAAGCTTCTCAGACATATCCCCACTTCAGAGATATTGTAAACTAACATTATTGAACATCTACTGTAATATTAAGCATCATTACATATTATAGCAGTAAATTATCAAGAAAATTTTAGAAACTGCATCATTTTTCACGATACAGTAGTACCAGGTAGTGCAGGCTGGCTTTGAATTTGCTTGTGTATCCCAGGCTGGCCTTGAACTCACAGAGATCTTCCTGCCTCGGCCTCTTGAGTAGAAACTACATAATTACATCACACTTTCAACTAGAAAAATATTCTATGACTGATTTAAAAATTTCAGTCAATCATTCTGCTGGTGAATGGCAAGTTGGGGGACTGTGTTGGCTTGTTTATTTCACTTTTTTGATATCCTTCACCAAATATCTATTCTGTTTGCTCATTGGTAAAAAGTCTTACTAACAAACTATGTAGCAATTAGGAATAGTTTTTAAAATGGCCTCTGTGTGCTGGGTTGTTTCTAGGTGGTGAAGATAATGGTCCTGCATAGGAAAGCACATAATGTAACGGAAGGGGAGAGATAAACACTAGAAGTGTTGAGCAAATGTCATTGATCATATTTTAGATTGTGAAAAATATCAAAGGGGACAATAAGTCACAGGAGGATGCAGAGGTTTTTATGGAGCAGGGACACGGCTGTGCGGTTAAAGTGTCGAGAAAAGCATCCAACAAGAATGTGACAAATGAATACAGACCTACTGAGATAAAGAGAGAAGTCCTGCAGGTAATGTGCGGTAAAGCATTACAACCAGAGAACACTGATCAACGAAAAGGTCCTGAGGGAGAAGCGTCTCTACAGTGTTGGAGGAATAAAAAATAAAAATATTATGACCAAAAAACGGAAAAGTATCGAACAGTAGAAGATAGTATTTCAAAGAGATAATGGAAGATAGTATGATACTATGATAGTATGTGGGGCTTTTTAGACTGGGAAAGTATTTGTCTTTAATTCTGAGTGAAGCATGAAGCTTTGAGGAGAAAAACATTTTTTTTATCTGTATTTAAAATAGAGTGATGGATTTAGGGAAGACAGTGAAATGGTTAATAGTTGTCTTAGTTACTTTTCTCTTGTTTGGGACAAATAATCGAACACCCAGGATGAAGGAAGGAAAGGTTTATTTAGTTCACAGTTACTGGAGGTCTCTGTCCATACTCAGCTGGCTTCAAGGCAGAGTGGCGCATGACAGAGAGAGCCTGTCATGGAGGCAACAAAAAACAGAGAGCAAAACCGAGGCTTCTCTGCAGCTCAGGCAGCTAGCTTCTTTTCCCTCCTTACATTGTAATGCAAATTACCTGCCCCAGGACAGGTGTGGCACTCACACCCATAATCCCAGTGGGTCATGAGTTAATCACAAACTCTAGAAGTCCCCACCCCATGACTGCATGAGGCTTTGGGAGGACAACTAGACACAGACCATGACAGCAGTGGTCAAAATGCAGCTGGGGTAGTATTGGTTGGAGTTAGGCCAACAGTGGTGACACTGCAGAAAGGAAGGTGGTAATATGCTAAGTATTTCACTCTAAAACTCCCAGTACTTCCAGGTTGACTGGACCAGCAGTAAGAACAAGTCAAACAATTGAAGTCTCCACAGGTTTTAACCTGAGAAATTGCAGACTTAGAGTTACTATTGGGATGAAGACAACTTGTGAAGAAAAGTTGGGGAAAAACACAAAGAGCTCAATCTTAGATGTTGAATATATTTAAATTAAATTTTAAGTATGGTTAGGTATTCAAATGGAGCTCTCAGTTACGTAATTAGATACACAAGGCCACAATTTTGGTTAAGTGCTATAGGTTAGATATGTACAGCTTTAAATAATCACCATATATGCAGTAAATATGGTATTTAAGAATAAGTGAGATCAGCATTCATATAAATACAGATTAGAAAACAAGCAAGAGGGGCCAGGGAGATAGCTCTGTGGCACAAGTGCCTGCCTGGCAAGGGCAAGGTCATGAGTTTGAACCCTGGTCTGGCCAAAAACAAAAACAAAAAAAAAAAGAAAGAAAATAAAACAGGCAAGAGTTCCAAGCCCTAAGCCTGACACAACCCAATGCCTACTGAATAGTTAGGGAGAAACCCAACAAAACGACCTAAGAATGGCAAGTAAACTTCAGGCAGAAAACTGCAACTTGCAATTTCCTGTAAGCCATCATAGGAAGGAAAACAGTCCTTTGTCTTCTTTTTTTCTTAAAAAAAAAACAATCTTGCATGTTTATATCAGGTAACCGAAACAACTACTTGAAGATAGGATCGTGCAATACAGCAACCATTGTTGAATTCTTACTACATTGGTTAGTGAAATTTTGTATTATTTCTAATGCTTTCCTTTTCTATTACTATTTTGTATTCTTAAAAAAAGAAAACAGAATGAAGAATGAATAAATCTATCAAGTACCAATGGTAGGTCAAACAATATGCTTCCTGAAAACCATGCCATCTCACAGTTCTTCTGGGGAATGTTGCCCTAAGGTGAAGAACAGAAGTGGGGCATTATCTGTCATGGGGATATTACAATAATGATGGAGATAATAATATTAAAAATCTGTACTTTTAAACTTTCTTAACAGGAAAGTATAAGATGAAGATGGATAAATGCTCCATCAAGTAACTCCACAAACATTTGCTATGCTGTGTTGGTGATGCTGGGCATTGAACCCTGAGCCTTCTGTGCACTGACCACCTGCTCAAGCACTCCGTGAGCACTTGTGGAATGTTTTGTTTTTCTGTCACATACTGGTCCCTGGGCCTGGCAAAAATATGCAGCCTTTAGAGGGTTTCTTTTTCTTTTTTCTTTTTTTAAACAAATTAAAAATACTATGAAGAAATTTGGACTAAAATTTATAAAAATGAGAGACGATTGACTCTTGGAATCGCAAGTTCAAAACTGCAATTCAAGAGGGTCCCAAGGTCACTTTAACCTTCAAGTATATCTTATAAACAAAGATGTCAGAACAAAGCTTATTACTATCAAGGTACAGATTAAAAAGAGGGAGAATAGAGACGGAGAGACACAGCTGAGAAAGAGACACACACAAACATAGACACAGATTTTCAGAGTACAGGAGACACAAGGTGAAAGTTTCTAGTTATTCACAGGCAGCAGAGCCATACAGAGAGCTCTTACTCTTAACAGCGATGATAGTAGCAATGTGCCTAATTCCTATCAGGGAGTCATGCAAGGCCTGATACCCAGGATTCTATTGGAAGGAGGTTAGTCGTGAGTGGATGGCTAACTACCTGTAAGATGCACCCAAGTAATTCCATCTCCAGACCCTGCACCAGCCAACTGGATGTTGCCTGACTCAAGACACCCAGTATCTTAGAATATGTTAGAAAAAACAGTCCCATGTGACTCAAGTTACTTGGGGAGAGACATTCTCATGAGTTACTCTCATGGTCTAAGGTTTTCAAGACTGCTGTCCAAGAGGAGGAGTAGGGCCAGTTATTTTTTGGAGTATTGTCTCTTATACTATAAAGTAGAATTATAATATTTCATATAAATGTTCACATCACTAATACTTATTTAAATCTTCAAAAGAACATGGCATTGTTTTATTGAGAAACTCCCTCAGCTTCCATAAACTTAACTGAAATTTCTAAATATTTAATTCTTTAATCTGTTTTTTTTCTTTATAGTCTTATGGCCAAAAATCTGTCACAAGGTTTATATTATTTGATTTCTAGAATGCTCTGGGCTGAAATCACTGTGTCTAAATTGGTAAGCAAATATTTTAATTACTGAGAAGCTTGAAATAATTTAACAATTTTCATTCAGATGATGAAAAAGATGGAATGCATTCTGTGACAGCTGAAAACTTGTGTCATATCAGAAAATCTGAGAACAAAAATAACCTTGAAGAAACATACATTACGGTTTGAGTCTAGACTTTCCCCACAGAGATTCATTCAGTCACAGGGCTTTCTCAGGGGTAGCTGCATCTAGAACGTGTGATACTGCGATAAAGAGTGCGTGACTAGTAAATTGGTCTGCTCATTGGTTTGGCATAGCTCTGGCTAGGGTTAGGAGTGTGAGGGCTACCCCTGCCCTGGGGCAGGTAGCCTGCACACAATAAGGGACAGAAACAGCTGTCCACCTCATCCGCACCCCTGCCCCCTCCCACAGCTTTTGCTGTCTTCCACCACCGTGCTGTTCTCCCCTGTGACAGCCCTCTGCCAAGCCCCCTTGTCTTACAACCAGCTGATTGTGGACTGAAACCTCCACCAAATGGGAGCCAGTCATGAATTTGGTCTCAGCAATGAGAAAGGTGAGTCGGAAAACATCAAGGTATTAAATTTCAAATCCACTGTTTCTCATCATAGAAATAAATCTTTCAAGTTATAGAAACAAGTTATTTGAAAAACAATATACTTTTATACCTCAAAAGGAGATGACTAAAATGTATAAACAGTTTACAAATGTAATCCATAGTCATTTTGACAGTGCTTTAGAACTTTTAAAAACGCCACACCATATCAACATACCTATATTTTCCTCTAAGCATTCTTCGGATTTTAAATTTATCATATTATTTTCATCAGTCACAAAGTAATCAAATGTGGTGGTTCACAATTCACACATTTTCCATCCCAGAAGCAGAAAATTCATTTTAAATGTTCCTTATAGTCACATTCTCAGTGGTGTGCTGGTGCAGGCCAGTGATCCCAGGAGTTAGGAGGATTGCCACTGGTTAAAGGTCAACAAGTTCTTAGATCAAGGCAAGCCTGAACTACCTAGCAAGACATGGACCCAAAAACAAACAAACATGGGCTGCCAAATAGCTCAGCAGGTTAAAGCACCTGCAAGCAGACTCAGGGGCCAGGGCACACTGAGATGGCAAATGAGACTTGACATGGTGACACACACCTGTAATCCCAGCTCTTGGGATGTCTCTAGTACTGAGACCCTGAACACCCTGTAGATCCTTCCCTAAAATACACACACACACACACACACACACACACAAACAAGAACACTCTTAGAAGTTCTTAGAAGCTAAAATACAAAAGGAAAGCAAATTTAAAATTCTTATTAATGAAAATAATTATAGTATAAACATAAGAGCTACATGCTTATTATAGTTTTTGAGTCATCCAACTTTTAGGAGAGAGAAGAAACTCAAAAGTGATAGCTGGCTTTGGAGTGCATGAAATGTACAAGGAAATCATGATAACAGAAATATTGGGATTAAGAGTTGCAATAATTACATTGGGTTAGCATAATTCTGG
>PVKN010039975.1:0-10788 GCA_004027915.1 Capromys pilorides
AACGTAGTGGGGCTGCTGTGCCCCTGCCTGATCGTGCTTTGCCACGGAATCCTCCTGACAGTTTCTAGCCATGCATTCAGGCACTGCAGGAAGCACACACCCGGGGTCTGTTGCTACTGGAGCCCTCATCCTGGGCCAGGCTCCTGTCACGGGCCTCGTACATAAGATACTTCAGGCGCAAAGCCACCCATGAGGCCAGCAGGGAGGACAGGGAACTGGGGTGCAGAGCAGTTCAGCCACCCTCCTGGGGCCACAGCGCTGGAAGCCAGGCAAGCCCAGGCCTGCTTGGTGTGACCGGGACCCCTTGCTGTTCACCCGGCTTCCCCGTCCTGGGTGCTCGGAGGGGGCTGCTCCGCACTTCAGCAAACAGCACAGGGAGTGCTGCAGCATCCCCTGCAGAGCCCCGAGAAAGCTGGATGTGGACACCCCACCCCAGGCCTAGCCATGGGGTGATCAGGGGTCATCAGGACAGGAGGACCATCCATACAACACCACACACGGTAGTGAGGAGCCCCAGATGCATGCCCAGGTCAAAGAGGAATTTGGAAGAAGAGGATACAAGGTTTCTAATGCTAAGACCAGTGCACCTTCAGCCTGCTGTGGTGCTACCAGGGGTCAAGATGGGGTTCTGCAACCTCTTGAGGAGCATCTGGACACATGCAAACACACATGCATGCATAAACACATACACAACATGCATAAGCATAAACAAGCACACATGTATGCATATACAAGTGTACATGCATGCATACATAAACACCACACATATGCATACAGAAACCCATGGATAAATAAACATATATGCACACAAATACCTGCACATACAGACACATGCACAAACATGTTTGCATGCTCCTATGCACACATGCATGCACAAGAACATACAAACACACATATGCATACCCACCCCATAATGCATCTACACAAATGCATACACACACACACACACACAGAGAAACACATATGAATCACAAACAATGTGCATATGTACATATAACTGCAGGCACAAACACACACACATGCAGGCACACAGAAGCATATCACACTGTGCCTATGCAAACATATGCATATGTGAATATTCACATAAAATGCATACATGTACAAACACACCACACACAAATACACACACACACACAACCCCCCTCTAAGTTTTGGTCATAGGACAGTGGCACTATCCTCACTCAGGGCCAGGCTTGGAGGTGAGGGACGCGGGGTGGTGTTTTGGAGGGGTCCCTGCAGTGACATCACCTGGGGGGGGTGGAGGGAGGTGGTGAAATCACCCCCAGCTTCCTCTGCCACCCTCATTCCTCTTGGAGACACCTCTGTGCAGCCAAGCCTCTTCCTGCACCTGCAGCGGCCCATGCCTGACTGAGACAGGGCTACAAAGAGAGGCGGTTTCTATGGCACCAGTGACCATGTGAGCAACTTCTCAATAACCCTGATTTGCACAAAACAAGGCAAAAAGCCTCCGACACTGGCAGCAGACAATAATTTCATCAAATAGCTCGGCTCAGCGGCTCAGTGAATCCGCCCTGCTCTTATCAGTGGCTTTTTCCAGAGCAACACCTGACCACAGCATGAATGAAAGGATCACTGCAGCAGGTGGACAGGTCACACTTGCAGAGATCCTGCTGCACTAAAAGCGCTTCCTGGGCATCAGGTGTGGGTGGAGAGCCGGCGAGCTCCTCTTCTCAGACCCAGGGTATGCCTCGCCTCCTTCACAACCACACACAACTTGATTTTGGAGACCCACAGAAAATGGAAAGGAGATCTCCATATGGTAAGTGTCCAGGAGACTGCGCTGTGGGAGTGGCCTGAGGTGGTAGGGGAAGGGCCAAGAGGTGGTAGCCACAGAGCTGGCTCCAGCTGCGGAGAGAGGCCGCCCAGACCAGCCCCAGGCAGCCGGCAGAGCAGGACACCATAGTCCGATAAATGCAGGGGTCTTACTGAAGTGCAAACCCAGATTCCACAGGTGTGGGGTGAGGGCCAAGGGTCTGCATTTCTGAAGGAACACGGGAAGCCGCTACTGCTGGTCCACAGATCGCATTTTCCTTGGTCAGTGTTTGCATCCACAGAGGAGACAGGAAAATGGAAAACTAAAGACCGTGTAGAAGCAGGGCCCGTTGACCAGGCCAATTCTTGTCTCTACAACACATGGGGAGCAAGAACGTCAAGCCAGCCTGGCTTTCTGTAAGAAGCCGCTCATGGCTGAGGACTCCAGCCCACTAAACAAAGCCGCTACGAGCCAACGGTCTGGCCCATCAGCACCTTCAGCGATGCTCTGTGGATTTCTTGCAGGATCCAAGACGGCTTTAGTGAGCCGCGGACAGGAGCCAGACCTGCACGTTCATCCCAGCTTTGCCCGAAACCTTGCACGCACTCATGTCATTCACAATGAACACCTAGTAACTACTTACTGGGCCAGGCTCTGCCTTGGGTACAGTGGGTACAGCTATGACCCAGACGGGCAAAGCACAGGCTCTTAAGGAGCAGGCAGCCCAGAGAAAGAAGATACATAGTAGACGAAATATGTAGCATGTCCGGAGAGACCTGCTCCAGGGTTGGTAGAAATCAAACAACAGGAGGAGAGAGATAAAAGGACAGGTACATGCTGGGCACAGTGGGAGGTGCGGGCTGTTGAGGCAGAAGGACTACAAGTCTGAGACCAGCCTGGGCGAGAAGCTATCTAAAAGGGAGGGCTAAGGTAGAGATCAGTGTGCTCACTTCGTTAAAAAAGAAAAGGGTGGATAGTGGATGGAGGAACATCCAACAGTAACTGTCATCAGGTAATATCTGAGCAGAGACTGGAGGTGAGGGAGTGAACAGTGTCAAAATACAGGCAGACATTCTAAGCCGCAGGAACAGCAAGTGCAAAGGCCCTGAGGCCAGTAGCATCCCCGTGTTTAAAATGAAGAGGCAAGAAAACAAGGTCTTTATGATTTAGTTCTAAGGCCCACGCCTGAAAGTCAGGGGCAAGGATACTTGGGAAGTCTGAGGGAAAGGATTAGTAGTACCACGTGAACAGGGCAGGGTGGGGAAACCTACCGGCCACCATCCTAGCCCCTATCTTTTAGGACAGCCTTTCTGCCTCTCTTTCCAACTGTTTCGAGGAGAAAATTACCAGTTGTTTTTAAGAAACAAAAATAATCCGTCCTGTTAAGGGAGAGATATTTTAAAACCACTGAATGGATTTTTTCCTTCCCTGGTTTTTTATTGATATGTCTCCTCTCCTTCCAGTTCTAAAATAAGCACCCTGTCTGCCCTTAGACTAATCCAAAGGCAACACACACTGCAGAAAGACAGGGGCCTGGGGACAGCCAAGCAGAGGTCACCTGGAAGCCACCAGACCTGGAGAATGCGCCAGGGCAGCTGGGCCCGCCTGGCCTCGCCCATGGCCTGTTTCCCGCCAGGCCAGGTGACGAGATGCTCTTAAAAACAGCAGTGGAATGCGGTGAGAGTCAGTATTTGGTAATGACAAATTTCTGACTGAATTCCAGTTCTTTGGAATGGAAAACCAGCAGCTTCCTGTTACAAAATGTACCAACAGTTCATGCCTCATACATGGGTGTGGGCAATCTATATACATCACATCTAAATGCGGCTAAAAATATCGGAGAGCTGGCATATTTTTAGCCAGGTAAACAGTTCTGGGGAATAAGGCAAATTTATATTGGTTTCTGCTCTGCGATCCAGACAAGAAATGAGTCCAAATGAGTGAGAAGCAGAGGCCAACGGGGAAGCCAAGGAGTCCTGTGGGCGGCAGAGAGGCTCCCTTGGAGCAGAGGCAGAGCCCTGGGTGTCCCAGAAAGCAAGGCTTGGCTGGGGTTTCCTGGAGGACCCCAGGAAGGTTGTCCACCCTATCTATGCCCTGGGTTTATGCGTCTCTTCCCCATCACAAACCAGTTGGGTTTGGCTGGTAGTGGCGCAGAAGGAAGGCTAGGTGATGGGTAAAGTCTAGGTTTCTGGCCTGACTCCTCCCTGGGGGATGTGGGGAATGGGGACAGGTTTCTCAGGGTCTCCATGCCTCAGTTTACTTATAAATCGGAGACCATCACGAGAACCCCTGTCCTGGAGATGATCGCTGTTGTAAGGCTTACCTGGGAGAATGCACACAAAATACTTAGTGAATGACAAGGATCTTGCCTACCAGACTCCAGGTGGCTCTACCTACACCGAATGCTTCCCTGTGTGCACAGCCCACAAGAGTGTACTACTTCCCCTAGGGAAGTTGAGGCCAGGCAGGGTTGATTCAAGTTTGGCTAAGGCTTAGCAACTCTATGGACTGCCCTCCACATCGTGGTGCTTGCTACCACTGGGGAAGTCAAGATGCCTGACAAATGGAAGGGCAGAGAGTGTGTCTGACTCCTGGCTTTGCAGTGAGCAGGTGGTGTCTAAGGAGCTAGGAAGAAAAAGTGGGGACCCCAAGCCCAATGCCGGCTCTGTGTGGTCCTGGTCACATGGTTACTGGGGTCCAGGTGTGAGGCGTACGGACATGGGCAACTTAGGCAGCCCCTAACTCAAAGGGTCCAGGGTCCCCTGGCTCAGGGGAGGTGTTCAGCGATGCCCATTTGTCACAGTTATGCCACCTGCATGGAGCTCCTGGCTTTCCAATCCTTTCAGCAGAATGCAGCAGCGTCCTAGTAGGAAGGAACTAAGAGAGCTCGTCAGTAATGCTCGGCAGCCCGAGTGACTCCAATCGGCAGCCCAGGGCTGATTCTAATGCTTTTTCAACCTACCAGCGCCTTCGGAGAGCATCACATGTTTGGATCAGGTGGAAAAGACGCCAGGCTGGGCTCCACCTTCTCCTCAGGGTGCTGAGGAAACTGATGGCCTCAAAGGGCCCAGCTCTGGGGTCCCCAGTCTCAGTGCTTTCAGGCACAGACCCAGAAGCAGGCATCCCAAGAGAGCCTGCCTAGTCCAAATCTGGCTTTGTCACCTCAATGTTTTTTATCGTCCCCTACCACCACCACCCACTTGCCTTGCTTAGTCTACAGACAGCTAAGGACCCAAGGTCGAACACCGGAAAGTCCTGGGACACTCACAGCCCACACATCTTGATGTAAACGTGTATCACTCCCAGCTCTGAAAAGAATTGGAGCAAATCAGTATGAAACAGGGCTGTGGGCTGAGTGGCAGCCCAGTGACACAGGGCGGGAGGACTGCAGAGAGGTCCTGCCAGCTGCATGGCACGTGGCCCTGCAGGGCTGGCGGCACAGGGGTCACCTGGAAAACAGCAGCCCCAGCAGTGAGAGAAGATGGCACCCCGATGGCAGCAGGATGTGGCCACAGCCAAATGAGGCCGCGCACCCCGTGTGCAAGGAGCCTCCAGTGACAGGTGGATCTGCTAAGAAGCAAAGGGGGAACGGGGCCAAGGCCCAGGAAGCGAGGAGCAGGCTCCACAGAAGGCAGGTTGGAGGTGGCTAAGAGCACAGGCCTAGCTAGCCTCAGAGAGACGGGGCTTCAAATCCTGTAGCTGTCTTTTATGCATAGTGTGGTCCAAGCAAGACTTGGTAAGACAGGACCACTAACCTTGGCTCTGGAGGTCAGTGGAAAGATTACAGGTGACTGTATGCACTGTGGCTTGCACATGGCTTGTGTCCCCCTGCAGAGGTTCTTGTGGCAAGGCCTGGTCCCAATGTGGTAGTAACAGAGATTGCTCTAAAAGGTGGTTGCAGCTGGAGGCCCTTGGGTCCCGGGGGCATGGTGTCAGAGGGGGGCTGGTTGCTCCGGAGAGCAGAGCAGGAGGTCATTAAGGCCTGAGCTACCCTGGACTCTCGCTCTGGGATGAACGCATGTGAGCGCTTGCTCCTGTTCACGTTCCCAGCACCGCCATCTGCCACGAGGTGACACAGCCAAGGGGGCCTCTGGAGCCAGTGTCCTGCTGCTCGGCTTCTGCAGCTTCCAAACCTGGGCTTAGTAAATCTCTTCCTCTCCTAAGCAGCCTGATTTGGGTATTTTGCGGCAGGAATGCGAAGTGGAAATGGCACGGAAGTGGTGGCTGATCATTATTCTCGGAAGCTGGGTCCTTCCTTAGGATTTCCTAAACCACTCCCTTCTTCTATGCTGTGTCTGGTCTGTCGTGTCGGGTCTGTCATGTCGGGTCTGTCGTGGCGGGTCTGTCGTGGCGGGTCTGTCATGGTGGATCTGTCGTGGCGGGTCTTCCTTCCAAGGCAGGACTGGGGAACTTGCCCGAGTTCCTCCAGTCTACTGCCCTCCATCCTCACACTCTGATGGCCTGGTGCCCTATAGCAACCAAGCAGTTTGGACACACTAGCCAAGCTGGGGGAAGGCAACTGCCTCCCTACACCCAGACAGACAGGGCAGTGCCCCTAAGACCTGGCACTGGAGAGCTCCGGCTGAGGCCTCCACCAGCACGCAGGCTGCCAGTTCTGTGTCCCCACTGTCATACAACCTTCCCAGGTTACATCCCCAGAGGGAGATTTGCAGTGTGCAGGCAGGTTAGCCACAGCTTTATGAATGCAGCCTGCGTCAGGGGGCTCTAGCACTGTAACAGATTACACACAAGATAACTGAGTTATAAAGACAGAGGGTTTATTTTTCCTCACAGTTTTGAAGGTTCTTATCCAGGAAAGAGTCAGCCTTGCTGCTCTTAGAGTTGCGGTGGTACAACATAGTGACAGAGTGTGGTAGAACAAAACCACTCAGCATATGGACAGGACATAAAAGGAGGGAAAGGAGGAGGAGCCAGGACTCTACTACCTCGTCAAGGACACTCCCTCAAGGACCCAGAAGACTGCATGCTGGGCCCCACCTCTAAGGGGGCAGCAGCTCCCAATAGCACCTCACTGGGGTCCACATCTTTAATGCAAGGCCCCTGGGCCCAAATTAAAGCACAATTTACACTCAGTCTCCAGTTCTCGCTCCTGCTTTCCAAGTCTTCTTTGCTCTCCCCCTCCAAGCCTCTCCCCCTCTGTACACGTATCAACCTGGTTCAGCCGTCTAAGTAGACACAGTCCAAGCTGGGGAGCCACAGGCAGACAATCCGGTCAGATCCCAGACAGGGCCTGAGGCTTCTTGGAGAGGGTGACAGTCACTAAGCCTGACTTAGAATAAGAGTAGGAGGATTTAACCTGACCAAAGAGAGCAGAGGAAAAAGGCTGAAACAGAAAATCTCCCCGCCACATGCGTTCCTACCCTCTCAGTACCTGGCCTTCTAAGGGCTCTTTGGGGGTTTCTTTGATACTTTCCACCTTGGAAAAAGCTTAGGTTTTTAGAAAAGATTACCAACTGCTACCAGATCTTGCGATTACCCAGAATATCCACTGTCATTCTCATGAAAGAACAAGGAATGAAGCCACAGCACAAAGGAAAGAAACCTGAAACCTAGAGAAACAGACCTGGCCAGACTACTGTAAGCTCAGACACACACACGCACACAGGCACACATATGCATGCACGCATGCATGCACATATGCACACATGCACACACACACACACACACACACACACACACATATACTCTTTCATGTTCGCATGGGTATACCATACCTGCCAAGGGCTCTGGTAAGAATGACCATTCATCCTAACTTTCTTTTCTTCCTCAATGTTTTATTTTGAAAAATTTTGATACTCAGAAAAATCAAAAGATTACACCTGTGTATTTCCACCTACATTCATTCACCAGCTGTCAACATTTTATGGTGTTGGATTTCTCTTTAACTCTGAAGGTGGTCTCTCCTTGTTTTCCCCTAAGCTACCTACCATTAGTGACTGACATCAAGGCTCCTAAGCATCCCATCTTGAATCTCTCCCAAAGAGGAACTATTTTTGTACAGAATCTCAATGCTGCCAACACTGCTCAAGCAAGGCCGCCCAGCATATAACACCCCATGTGCAGAAATCTCCAAAGATCTCAAAAATGGCCTTCATGACATTTTCATTTTTGTTCATCTAAGATGTAATATAATCATGGGAGTCACTGGATGTGGCTGTCATAGCTCTTCTGTCTCTCTTCTAGAGAGTTTTGTAGAGTGTGAGTGTGTGTGTGTGTGTGTGTGTGTGTGTGTGTGTGTATGGCTGTGATCTCCATAATTAGAACTTAGATATCTATTGTCTCCACACACAGATAAATGATTTGAATCAAATGCCCCGTTTTCCCTTCCTCTACCCAGAACCACCCTGGCCAGTCAGACTCAGTGATGACCCTCCTACGCCAAGTGGACTCACAAGTCTTGGATTTTTATACATCCAGAAGGATTTAACTATTATTAAGCAACTAATCTTATCAAAGAATATTTTCAACATTTCCAAACTCTGGGAAAGAGTCAAATGCCATTAACAAGCCAAGAGAAATTTTAAAGAAATTTACTCTTTTTCAGTACCGACACTGCACTTTCAGGCATTTTTTTCCAAAGTGCTCTCACACTTGGTGTTGAAGAACCTTGACTCTGGCAATAAAACAGATGGGGTTCCAATTCTGGGTATCTGACTCACGAGCTGTTCTGGTGAAGATAGTTGCTTGCCATCTCTGAGCCTCCTTTTCTTACAGGGCATTTGAAGAACAAAATGATGAGGCCACTGCCTTCCTTATCCATAAGAATCGATAGCTCAGTGGCATAAGCACCTGCCTCTATTAATATTCACACTGGGCTGGCAAGATAGCTCAGCAGACAAAGCATCTGCTTAGTAGGTAAGCTCAGGGACCAGGGTTCAAAAACCACTATGGCATGCCATGCTGGCCCAGACCCTGGGCCCCGCTGAGTCAGCCACTGAGACCATGTGTGGTGATGCATGCCTGTAATTCCCACTCTGTGGAGGCTAAAAACAGGAAAATCACTCCAAGTCCAAGCTGTGTAGTGAGACCCTGTACTAAATACATAAATTTAAAAAAACTTCATATCAATTCATCAAAGAGCATAAAGCAAGTACTTTCTCCATTTTATAAGTGAGAGAACTGATTGGGACCAGCCGCGTGAGACCAGGTAAAGAGGCTCCAGCCCCCAAACTGGTCCATCCCCGAACTCCACTCATCATTGCGACCTGCCCGGGGTTGACCCGGTAAAGACTCTCCCAGCCCACATCCATTCCTTGGAGCTCCAACTCCACCTACACCTACAGCCCTGACCCATGGGGCCTCGAGGCAGCCAGCCCCCCCACCCCTCCAGCTTCGACCAGCAGCCAGGCAGGGCTGGAGGTGAACAAGCTTGGTGGATCTGGACCCAAACCCCTCAGGCACTAACGGCATAACTTTACCAAAGTGCAGAGATCACTGCTATAGAAAATGATAAAGACAAAAAAAGAAAAGAAAAGAAAATGATAAAGACAAGGAGTAAGATGCAATCTCAGATCCCTAGCCCACCCGGAGCTAATACAGGAGACACTACCATGGAAGAAAATGGGAATCATGCAGCCGAAACCTCTGAATTGGTAGCATCTGAGGTAGACAGACAAGTACAGAAATGTATACAGCAACTCAGATCAGAGATAGCATCTGAATTAAAAAAAGAAATGCATGAATTAATAGAATCTGAAGTGGAAAAACAACTGCAGAAACATATAGAGGAAACCAGAACAGAAATAACATCTGAAGAAAAAAAGACATCTTTAAATTAATAGCATCTAAAGTAGGGGAACAACTACAGAAAGGTAAGGATGAGAGCAGAGCAGAAATAATCTCTAAACTAGAGAGAGAAAGGGTAACAATAATGAAAGACTTAAGTAATACTAAAGAAGACATTGATAAAAAGTTAGAGAATAGAAAAATGCTGGATTCCCTGACTGAGCTATACAAGAAAAAATAGATCGCATGAAACAGTTTCAAAGAGATATATAAGAAAATAAAATCTCAATCACAAGCTGTCAAAACCATATGAATGAAAGTGAAGATAGAATTTCAGATCTTGAAGAAACAGTTGCAGCTAGTGAAAAGGTAAGCAAGGATCTCTTAAAAACAACCAGGATGTAGGAAAAAATAATTCGACATCTGCAACATGATGCGAGAATGAACAACGTGAGATTAATAGGAATCAATGAGGAAGAAGGAGTCAATACAAATGATATAAAAAGAACATGAGCAGAAGTAATAGCAGAAAACTTCTCAAATATGAGAAAACAATCAGATATTCAGGTAATTGACGCATACAGAACTCCAAATAACATCAACCCAACTAAAAACACACCCAGACATATAATAGTCAAGATTCCACAAATTCAGCAGAAGAATAATATACTAAAAGCTGCTAGAGAAAAGAAACACATCACATTAAAGGAAAACCTATCAGAATAACAGCAGATTTCTCCTGACAAACCATGAAATCAAGAAGAGCATGGAGCAGAGTGCTTCAAGTCTTCCAGGAAAACAAATTTCAGCTCAGACTGCTATACCCGGAAAAACTCTCTTTCAAGTATGAGGGAGAAGTGAAATACTTCCACAAGGAACAATGAAAGAATTTCATGACGTCAAGGCCAACACTAAACATAATACTAAAAGACATTTTAGAGAGGGACCAAAACGACCTGAACTCAACAAATGAGAACAGAAAGATCCCACCAAATACAGCAACCAATTAAACACAGGAGAAAAAGTGGTAAACAGTAACAAATAAAAGTCATATCAATCATAAGTCAATACATTTCAATTATAATGATCAATTGTTAATGGACTCAATTCTCCAGTTAAAAGAAGTAAACTAGCAGAATGGATAAGGAAGCAAAACCCAACAATATGCTGTGTACATGAAATACACTTAACTCATAAAGAAACTCATAGGCTAAAAGGGAAAGCATGGAAAACAATACTACATGCTCCAGCACCTCAAAAAAAAAAAA
>PVKN010039976.1:0-10794 GCA_004027915.1 Capromys pilorides
TTGAGCACAAAAAAGACAATTGCAACTAATTTAGTCACTATGGGTTGCGGGCATCTCCCAAGTTCTTTCAAGAGCCTAGGAGTGAGGCAGCTAAACAAGTAGACGAGGAGGCATAGCCAAGCCTGGCTGAAGTTTCCACATGTTCAGGAATCACGCTTCATCTGGAGCCCAGAAGACATCGTTGCAAGTACAGAAAAGCCCAAAGATCCAAAGTCCAGAGATAAAGCAAGCATGAAAACAGGCTATCCCAATGTTATCAATGAGAAAATGAGGAAGGTGGAGGAATTGTCTCAGTCACACTTCTCTTGTTGCTAGGACAAAATACCTGTCATCCAGAATGAGGGAAGGAAAGGTTTATTTAGCTCACAGTTACTGGAGGCTTCAGTCTATACTCAGCTGGCTCCAAGACAGAGTGGCACATGGCAGAGAGCAGTAGTTCATGGTGGCAGCAAAGAGCAACAGAGCAAAACAGAGGAGTGGCAGCAACAATGGCAATATAGATGAACTCTGTCTCTCTTAAATTGTATTCAGGCTATCTGTCCCAGGCTGAGAGAAGTACGCATACTCATAATCCCACCAGTACTAAGACCCATAATCCCAGTGGATCATGAGTTAACCTCAAACTCTAGAAGTCCCTGCCCCATGATTGCATGAGTTTTGGGGTGACAACTAGACACAAACCGTAAAATTCCACCCCTGGACCCCAAAGTCTCATGCACATCCCTTAGTGCAGAAGGCATTTTACTCCATCTGTAAGAGTTGCCAAATTCCCAACAGTTTCAACATTGCTGAAAAATCTGAGTCCCAAGTCTCCTCCAAACTTTTAGCTGTGAGCTCCTATACAAATGAAAAGTTAAACACTTCCAACATTCAGTGGCACAAAACAAACATCATTCCAAAAGTTGCAAACAATAGGAAAATGAAAAACATTGTGACCAACATAAATCCAAAATCCAGCAGGCAAAAATTCTATAGTTCCATGTGGAACATCCAAAGCAATATGTGGCAAATTGTGAGCCCCATGTGGCTCCATCCCTATGGCACTTCTGGAGGTAGTAGCTCCCATGGCTTCTCTCTCAGGCTGGCTTTGCTCCCTCTGTGCAATTTTCTTTAGATGATCCATGTTTCTGGCTTTTCCAAACTTCTAGGGTTCCACGGAATAGACTTCTCATTCACAGATTTACACACTCCCCTCTCAGGACTGGCCTCCCAGGACTTCTTCTGAAATCTAGGTGGACGCCTTCTTAACCTCAGAACTCCTATTCTGAATGTGCCTAAAACCAATGCCACATGGATGGTGCCAAAGTCTGCTGTCAGCTGGAGCAGTACCAAGGCTTCCTTCTCTCTTGGCTGTAGGAGTTGAGTGCCTAGATCACTGAGCACTGTGACTGATTCTGAGGAATAAATTCTTCATGCCAGTGCCATTCTGGAATCTGGCATGGCCACTGCCACCATTCTGGAAAATGGTGCTCTACAGCTTTCCTAAGGCAAGTCCCTCACCCTTGCAATTTGGAGGCTGTAAAGGATGGAGACATGCCACCTCCTGTGAATCAGGTTATCCTTTTGATTCACTGGTTCCTTCCCAGCAATGGAGATCCACTCAGCTCTATCTTTGCACTCCACAGCTTTATTGGAGCTTCCTTTCTAGCCAAACTCACAATAATTTAAATCATCCTGCTGCACTCTTTGCTCTTGATTCTCAGCATAAACATGGCTAAAAGCCCCCAGTAATAGCCCTGCTACTACCCCAATATTTGGCTGCTCTGAAATATCTTTTGAAAGATTCATCAGTCTACCTGCTTAATCTTGGTCTCAGGCAAAGTCTCTGGACATGAGCAAAATTCAGGTAGACTCTTTGCCAAGCCAAAACAGACATTGTCTAGAATCCAACAACCAATGCAGCCCTTCTTCTCATCAGAAACCTCTCTAGCCTTGTCTTTACAGGCAGGCTTTCTTTCCACATTCTGGTCTTCTGAGCTCTGACCAAAATCTCCCAAACAGAACAGCTGAAGCTGTTCCAGCATTTTAATCATAGGTGACTTCTTCAAACTTTCTGTCTTTTCACATAAGTCATTCCCAAAAGCTTATAATCCACATGGTCAGATGTAACCACAGCAATGACCCCACTCCTGGTACCAAATTCTGTCTCAGTTACTCTGCTCTCATTGCTGGGACAAAATACTCAACACCCAAAATGAAGGAAAGAAAGGTTTATTTAGCTCATCTTTATTGGATTTTTCAGTCCATACTCAACTGGCTCCAAGGCAAACTGGCACATGGCAAAGGGCAGAAGTCCACGGCAGAGGCAGAGAGCAAGAACAAAATGGAAGAGTAACAGCAACAATGGTAACAGAGAGAGGAAGTCAATCTTTCTGTCTTTCTTATATTACATGCAGGCTATCCACCCCAGGCTGGGTGTAGCACTCATACTCATAATCCCAGCAGTACTAAAACCCATAATCCCAGTGGATCACAACTTAATATCAAACTCCAGAAGTCCTTGCCCCAAGATTGCATGAGACTTTGAAGGGACAATTAGACACAAACCGTAACAGGTATGAACTATGTTCAATAGAATTTCCACAATTTTCTTCTATCTCCATGCTTATTATATTGTATTGGCTCAAATGTTTCTGTAGAAGCCTCTTTCTTGTGTCATAGCCTCTGCCTACCAACATGGTTAAGCATCTAGTCAGGGTCTAAGTATGTAACTTTTGAGTATAGAAACCAGATAAACCTTGTTATGGTTTGTGTCTAGCTGTCCCCCCAAAGCCTCATATAGTCATAGGGAAGGGACTTCCAGAGTTCGAAATTAACTCCTGATCCACTGGGATCACGAATGATCCAAGGATGAGATTATGGATCTGAGTACTGCTGGAATTATGGGTGTGGTCTGAGCCTGAATGTAATATAAGAGAGACAGAGAAACAGACTCCCTCTCTGTTGCCTCTGTTGCGATTGTTCCACTGCCATGAACTGTTGCTCTCTGCCATCTGCCAGTCTGCCTTGGAGCCAGCAGATTATGTACTGAAACCTCCAGTAACTGCAAGCTACATAAGCCTTTCCTTCCTTCATTTTGGGTGTCGGATATTTGTGCCAGCAATGAGAGCAGAGTAACTGAGACAAACTTAAAATGGTGTTCTGTGTGATTTATGTAGATTTCATTAAGAGCATCACACTCTAGGTGGAGAGGCAGAGGTTTTCAGAAGCAGATAGAAGATAGGGCCCAGAACACAAGTAAAGGCCTCAGAGAAGGCTGCACCAATCAAAGGTAGATGTTCACTGATATCTTTTGTGCAATGCTTTCTCTGGGATCTTCTGGGTACTAGGTAATAGGGTCAGTTCAGGTAAGGAGGGAAAGATGGCACACTAGGTGGAATAATGCCACCACAAAGATGTCCCCTAACCTTTTGAACATGCTACTTTCCAGGTGTGGTAGTTGATACATCGTGGCTGGCTGGGCTGGGCTAGTTCCAGGCTGTCGGGGCCCTGTCCTGCAGGATGCAGAGGGCCTGCCCTGGGATGTGATTGGAAGACTTTATGTGCCCAGCCTGGCCCTGCTCTGGCTGCTTCCTGCCTGGCCCAGCCCTGCCCCACTTCCTTGGAGAAGTCCTCGTCTTTTGGGGGAGTGTGATCTTTGAAGCCACGCCACTTTGGAGGAGCTCTGGAGCCAGCAGAGTATGAACTGAAACCTCCACAAACTGTGAGCTAAATAAACCTTTCCTTCCTTCATTTTGAGTGTTGGATATTTGTCCCAGCAATGAGTAAAAAGTAATTAAGACAGAATTTGGTACTGAGAGTGGGGTTGTTGCTATGACTAACCTAACCATGTGGATTACAAATGTTCAACAGGTTTGGGGACATCTTTGAGGTGGCATTATTCCACCTACTGTGCCATGGTTTACAGGAAGAGATAGGAAAGTTTCAGTGATGTTGCCTACAAGCAAAGCACTGGAACAGCTTCAACTGTTCTGTTTGGGAGATTCTGGTCAGAACTCAGACCAAAAGACAAAGACTGGCTTGAAGCCTGGGTATAAAGAATGGCTATGAGCAGAGATAGAAATATTTGGAGAGATTGTCTACTTGTGAAGAGCTGGAAAAGTTTCAGCTGTTCTGTAGAGCAGATTCTGATCAGAATTCAGACTAGAAAACTGACAGAAGGCCTGCCTGTAAATACCAGGTTGAAGAGGTTTCTGCCGGGAAGGACAGCATTGGTTGTTGGACTGCAGATGATTTGTGTTATGGGTTGGCAGAAGGCTTATCTGCATTTTGCTCCTGTCCAGAGACTTTGCTTGAGACTGAAATTAAGCATAGTGGATTAGTTAATCTTGAAAAAGGAATTTCAAAGCAGCCAAATATTGGGGCAGTGGCGTGGTTGGTGTTGGGAGATTTTAGCCAGATTTATGTTAAGAATGAAGAGCAAGGAGCCAAAAAGTATGATATAAAATGTTGTGAGTCTGGCCAGGAAGGAAGCTCCAGGAATGCTGTGGACTGTGCAGATAGAGCTGAGAGGAACTCCATTGCTGAGAAGGAACAGGGGAGTAAAAAAGATGTACTGAGGGCATCACCAGAGGTAGCAGGTTCTTGCCCTTTGCAGCCTCAGAATCACAAGGATGAGGAATTTTGCTTTGAAGAGAAAGCCACAGAGCTCCATATTCCAGAATGGAGGCAGCAGCCACACCAGGTTCCAGAATGGAGATGGCGGCCACACCAGATTTCAGAATGGCACCAGCATAGAAAATTTATTCCTTGGAATCAGAGTCAGAGTGCTCAGCAATCCAAGCACTCAACCCTTACAGCTAAGAGTAGAGGAAGCCTGGCTACTGCTCCAGCTGGCAGCAACCCTTGGCATCACCCACATAGGTGCATGCAGAATGCAGGAGTTCTGAGGTTAAGAAGGCTTCTACCTAGATTTCAGAAGGACTGGGAGGCCAGGCAGTGTGCCCCTGAGAGGGTGGTGTGTGAAGCTGTGAGTTGGAAGCCTATTCAGAGGAAACTTGAGAAGTTTGAAAAATCCAGGAACGTGGATGGTCTAAGAAAAGCTGCAAAAGGGGAGCAAAGAAAGCCTGAGAGAAAAGCCATGAGAGCTACCAGCAGAAGTGCCATACGGGTGGAGCCATGTAAAACATTTGGAGTTCACAACTCATAACAGGTTGCATCAGATGTTCCACATGGAACTACAGGACTTACTGTTTGCCCCTCTGAATTTTGGACTTAGATTGGTCCCAATTGTTTGTATCCTGCTGTGTATACCTTTTGGAATGGCAGTGCTTGTCTTGTGCCATTGAATGTGGGAAGTGTTTATTTCATTTGTAAAGGAGCTCACACAGCTAAGAGTTTGCCTTAGATCTTCGAGGCTTGGGGCTTGGACTTTTCAGCATTGCTGAATGTGTTAGGACTTGGCAACTCTTAGAGATGGACTAAAATGTTTTTTGCATAAAGGGATGTGCATGAGTATTTGGGGTGGCAGGGGCAACATGTCATGGTTCTAATGCTATACAATGTTCAAGTCGTAAAATGTTTAAGCTTGTCTATATACCTGGAAATTGGCTTAAAGAAGTATGTGTATAGTTGCCAAGTTGACACGGGATGGATTGTAGTGGTTGATACATTGTGTCAACTTGAGGAAACTTGGCTGGATGGGCTGGGCTAGTTCCAGGCTGTGGAGGCCCCATCCTGCGGGATGCGGAGGGTCTGCCCTGGGATGTGATTGGAAGACTTTGTGCACCCAGCCCAGCCCAGCCCTGCCCTGGCTGCTTCCTGCTTGGCCCAGCCCTGCCCCACTTCCTTGGAGAAGTCCTTGTCTTTTGGAAGAGCTTGATCTTCACAACCATACCACTTTGGAGGAGCTCTGGAGCCAGCAGAGTATGAACTGAAACCTCCACAAACTGAGCTAAATAAGCCTTTTCTTCCTTCATTTTGAGTGTTGGGTATTTGCCCCAGCAACAAGCAAAAAGTAACTAAGACACCAAGGTAAACAGTGATTTACAGAAATTCCTAAGAAAAGGATCTTGTGAGGGGAGATTAGCCTGGTGAGTGCGGTGTCATCACAGAGTCCTCAAAACAGAAAGGGAGAAGGCTTGGAGTTAGCAGAAACCTGAGAAAGGAAGCAGCGCACAGAGAGGGAGGAGAACAAAATGTGAAAGTGCTAGGCTGCTGGACTTAAAGGTGCAGGAAGGGATCTTTTAGGACTTCTGACCTCCAGAACTAGGAGGTAATAAAATAAATTGTGTGGTTTTAAGCCACATGTGTGTGGTGACTGCTATAGAAGTAGTGGAAGACTAATGCAAGAGGAGTTTTGCCATTCTTAGAAATGTGGTATAATGCGGCTCAGGGTTGTGGTGGATCCAAAAGTGAAGGTCAGGACAAAATTTTAAACCAAAAGCAGAACTGAGATGGTGTCAAGCTTAGAACGAGAGAACAAGAGCTTTTGACATTTCTTCTGCACTAGTCAACTGGGTTCCAGACTCCTGATATGCTGGACAAGCAATCTGAGAACTGGAGGAACCACAGAAAAAGAACCAATTTAATCATCCTACACTTGAACTATTCTTTTACAGTCATTAAGTCAGTCAGCCATTCACCAAATACTTAGCAAGCCAAGCTACTTAATACTGGGGTCACACATAATAACAAGATAATTAAAAAGTCTGAATTCATAGAACCATAAGTGAAGTTCCATGTTGCTAGTTTCACACATTTCTGTGGGGAAAATAGTCTCCTTGGTTATTTCTGGTGCAGAATCACCCATAGATATTAAAACAGATAATCAGTAAGAACTAAAAATATACTTGAGGAAAGCAGATTTAATGATTCAGTACAAATTTCACAAACTGATTGCCAACACCTGCAATCCTCACACTGATCCAAGAAAGTGAGAACAATACAATGGTATGAGGGAACAGTAAGATAACATGGGCACCTAAAGTCTAAAATACTCTCTGCCTTTCAGAAGGTCCTGCAATCACACAAGGATCCTGTGTTAAGAGGAACAGAGAAAAAACGTACTTCTGCCTCAACTCTTAGAGAAAAGACACTGGACACCACCAGGAGCTTTACCATATAGACTGCAGAAGGCAGCTGCCAACCTGGTGCAGAACTGTCTTAATTACTCTTCTCTCATTGCTGGACCAGATACCTGACACACAAACTTAGGAAATGAAAGGTTTATTTAGCTCACAGTTACTGGAAGTTTCAAGACATTGCCCCCTCTCTACAGGACTTGGAGGAGAGGCTGGGATGCTGCCATGACCAGGATGATCTGTTTCATGCCGCCAAGAGAGGCTATCAGGCCTGGTGAAGGGAAGGAGACACATGCTATCAGTTTAACAGTTTGCACCTCCCTGGTCCTGCCCCTCAAGCCCCGCCCTGGTCCTCTGGCCCCACCCCTTGAGCAGTGAGATTGATTGCCCCTGACTTATGTGAGTCTTTGGAGGAACAACTAGATACAAACCATAACAAGAACTGATTGCAAACATGACAGGGTAATTATCTAGAGTGAATGCATCACCTCTACCTAGACCTTGGGGGTTAGTTTCCAGCAAAAACAACTGAAGAGAAAAGCAGAAGAGCAAAGTTTCTCCCAAATGCTCCAGAGGAAATGAACAACAGGGCATAGCTAAGCAAAATTTCTCTGAACAAATAGTCAGTAAATATTTCAGTCTTTGCAGCCCATCTGTGACAACGACTCATCTCTATCATTGCAGGGTGAAGGCAATTACAGAAAAATGTAGATTAGTAAGTGGCTGTATATTAAAACTTCATTTACAAACACCATACTTGGCCTAGAAGCTGTCATTTACTAATTCCTACGATAATATACAGCTCATTATGTAACAAATTTAAAACAAAAACATATACTATTTTTAGTACCATTCCTCCCTGCCTTCTGCACAGCAGAATTGTTGTATAAATTTGAGCAAGCTGTTTAATCCTTACTTACTTTCTGTTTTCCCATCTTGTAAAACATAAGAGAATCTCCAGTATAGGATTGTGGGGGAGATCAAAGAGAATGATGCAGTAAAATACAGAGTGCTATGGCTGGTCAGATAAAGATGTACATTATTATTGCTACTATTGTCTTTTCCAACAATCAATTATCACATCTTTATAATCTATTATAGTGCTTTTTCTACCTGGCACTAAAGTTGAAATTCATATGCAAGTTCTGTTCCTTGTAATTCTGGAAACTATTCAAAACTCTACATCTCTGCCTCTGTGTTTCACACCAGTTTGTCTTCTTGCCTTTCGGGGTAACTTTAACAACTTTAGAAAGCCACAGTAGTTGTATAATAGCTTGAGGGGCACAGAAGGGTATAACCAGTGTCTAAGAGTTTTGTTCTGGTTTCAAAATAAGGTTGAGGTTGGAAGCAACAAAAAAAAAAAAAAAAAAAAGCCTCAGCAGAAATAGTCTGTGTGGACAGAGAAAAAGTAAGAAGCTACAGAGCAAATGACAAGCTAGAGAAACAGCCCAGGGATTTGGGCCAAGAGGGCTTCTAACAGCGTACAACATCATGAGACCACTTACCTCTTGTCATACCTTCTGTGGCCTCAGGGCTATGCTTTGCAGACTGACACCACCACTGGCCTGCACATACAGGACATCTGTGTGGACACAGAAGCACATGCTGCCTTGTGAAGTGGTCAGACTTCCTGGCACAAAAAAAAAAAAAGATAAAAATTGATCCTGATTATGTATAAGATACATTCCCTTGTGACCCTTGTATTTTTAAATATAAGACTGTGTATAGCTGTTCCAAGAATCAATTAGAATTCAGATGGCATTCAATATCTGAGTTCACTCATTCAAGCACCTTTCCTTACATGTGACCAGAGTTCCCTCTTTTGGAAACATCCTGAGCCCCAACATTGCCTCCTTGCCACCATGATGGGAATCTACATGGGACTATGGATTTGGACCTCTTTCTCAGCTGGCCTAGAAAATCTTAAGCTCTGACTCCGCAAGTGCCAGAATATCTGGAGTCTAACTCTTGGCCAAGGTAACAGTGGAAGGATTTATGATGTATTGTTTCAAACCCCAAACTCTTCCATGGGGTTCTCCATCCTATTTAGTTCACTGCAGTATTTCTGAACAGTGTAATAGTAAATATTTTAAGCTCAAATACTTTCCTGGCACCTGCAAACATTATTCTTTAAGAATGACTTTGTTCACTCAGAGCCCAGCCAAGAGCTACACTACCTCTCTGTGATACTCAGCTCCACCTTGTGCATTTTACTATGTAGCATGTCTTAACCAGAGCTCCGACACAATACCTGACTCTCACAATTTGCAGGGGAGGTTTATTTTGGGTCATAATGGCAGTCCATGGTTAGCTGGCCCCAAAGCAGGACAGCTTAGCAGAAGGGCCATGTGGGGGAAGGGTGCTCACCTCACGGTGGTTGGGAAGCAGACAGGCCAACAGAGGGGGCTGGGAGAGTGTTCCAGCCTTCCAGTTCATGTTCACAGTAACCTTCTCCTTCTAACCAAACTACATTCTAACAGCAAGTCTGCTATATTATAACCCACAAATAACCATTAAAGAGTCCCAATTTTGAGCTTACAAGAGTTTGGATAGATAGCCAGTTATAAGCTCTAGCATATCTCACTGTAGACATTTCTAATGCTTTCCAGTTTTCATTAGATACATTATTTGAGCTATGAACTCTTTCCTAGATAAATAGAAGTGTTTAACTTCATTGGAAAACAGGCAGGAAAAAAACTGAAATGAGTTGTCATCTGAGTTTTTTCTTAAAAAAAAAATAGTTTGAATGTGTGAATTGAAAAGCTCACACATTACTAAAATTAAGATAAAGTGATGTAACCAATTTTTATGTTTATCAGACCATCTACAGTATTTTTGTTTTTGTTCTTGGAGTACACTAGGGTTTAAACCTAACGCCTCTGTGCATGGTACAATCTTTTAAAAGAACAATTTCAAAGTATCCAATAAAGCTGGAGATGAGAGGCTCAAATAAAATTATTCTACAGTTTCAAATCTAGAATGTTCCCCAGAAAGCACAATCCCACAATGTACAAAATGTTGACTGCATCAATCATTGTAACCACAAAAGATACTAATCTACAATGGGCCCAAACCTATTTATGCAACAGATGCCATATATTATTAAAAATGAATAAACAGCAGCTATGCCTGTCTGTGTAAGCAATCTCAAAAGCAAAGATGAGCTGGGAGAAAAAGGAAAATTGAAAAGGATGTGAACTCTGTGCTGTAATTTGTGCAACATTTATAGTCTTCAATGCAGTTTAGTATCCATAGAAATCTGTGTTGAAAATTTAGATATGTGCATGAGCATGGTATCAAAAAATTCAGCATAGTGATTATTTTTACATAGAGATGCAGAGGAAAAAAGATGGAAGTGAGGTTTTAGACAAGAATTACAAAAGCTACATTGCAGTGGTGGGTATACAGTTGTCAAATATGTTTACATATTTTTATTGTTGAAAAGTTTATTAAGCATATATAATCACATTACATTATTCATCATATACACAATGTATTAAGCACACACACACACACACACACACACACACACACACACACATCCCTTAGTAAACATGGGTGGTTTTGTTTTAGGATTCAGTTGGCACTAAGATCTATAGCTATTTGATGCCTTTATGGATAATGGTTTGGTGCTTGCACATAAGCTATGCCATTTCTCCTATGTACTTTAAATCAACTATACATTACTTTGAATACCTATGTAAAAATTCTGTGCAAATAGTTGCTATACAAGATTATTTGGGAAATGATGACAGGGAAAACAAAGAGTTTG
>PVKN010039977.1:0-10794 GCA_004027915.1 Capromys pilorides
TGTAATACAGCAACCACTGTTAAATTCTTAGTACTTTGTTTAGTGAAATCTTACATTATTTCTAATGCTATTTTTTCCTATTACTATCTCATGTTCTTTAAAAATAAAAATACTATGTCTCACAGACACTTCAAGCATATTTATCCACTGCTCTTGCCACTTGCCAAAGCAGTTCTGCAAGCCCCCTCTCCTATCTTCAGTTGTGCTGTTGTGGCCACTTGATGTCCTGAATCAATGCCAAATGTTTACCTCTCATCATCATTCTGACTTTGAGGAAAAGCCGCTCTCACAGGGTGCAAAATCTGTGAGTCAGGTGGGCAAGAGCCCACTGTAATGCTTTCACACACCTGCCTTTCCACTGGGTGGCTCGCAGCTGCAATGATAGTCACTGTATTTTTGACCACACCTCAAAAAGACACTCACAAAAGAGTTCTTCCAGAACTGCTTCAGAAAGTAAGATGCTGTGTGAAGCATGCTCAGAGCAAGGGTGAGCATATTGTGGGGGATGAATGGTAATGTATTCTTACTGTAATAATTTTTAATATCAATATTCACCCCATGCTTCGGTCACCTCTATGTGAAGCATTCAGCACAGGGCACCACTCTATAATCAGGTTAGTTCTGTCTGATCTGATTGTTGATCTTCAAGGTTCTGTCTTTCAAATTTTCTGGGTCAAATCCCACCTGAATCTGTGCAGCTCACACAGCCTCTGCCGAGTCCTTTCTCCTATCAACTCGGGGTCCAGAGATTTCCAAAGACTTTCTGGAACACCCTAGTGTCCATCTCCACTTGTGACTCAGAGCCTCATCTAAATTCCCATCTGAACAATGGTGACATCCGCACTAGAGGAAGCTTGGGACCATAGGGAGAATTAGTCGGATTTGTCTAGAGCACCATGCAGTCAGTTATAAAGACAGGGACACTAGAGCTGCTCCTGTCACTCTGAAGAGCCTCGCTGCCACCTCTACCTGCCATGTTGAGTGAAGGAAAGGGAGAAAGGCTTGGCTATGCATGCAGGCCAAAGAGTGATTTCTCAAGACTTCCCACGGCAACCAAAGCAAATCTGTGGTCTTCTGTGTCCTTTAAGGTGGCCATCATCACTAATATGTGCTGCCCCCCTGTGGAATTTCTCACACACCGTCAGGAGAGAAGCAAAGATTCCAGTCCAGAATTCAATTCCACGCCATTCTCAGAACAATTCCCTGGGCTTCCTAATCGTTTTATCCAGCCATTGTTACTATTCAGGTCACAAGTGAGCTGCTCCTTGAGACCTTGTCACCCTACCTTACTTCGAATAGCAGCTCTACCCACCCACTCCCGAGGCCTTTCCGCGCACTCTCGGCTTCCATTTCTTCACATTCATTACATCACCTCTTAACATACTGCACAATTATCTGTTCTCAGGCTTACTGCTTTTCTGTGTTTTTGTCTATTACTTCACAAGTGCAGGAGCTTTTGTTCTAATTTCACCCCAAGAGTCTAATATAGTGTATACTGCACAAAAGGAGCTCAATTAATGAATCAATACTTCTTCCTATAACACGATATGAAATACCGGGGAACCTCCGGTAAATTTATCATCCTGTAAAAGACACTGGACTCTTTTTATCTTACTGTACTGTGTACATGCATGGAAGACCAAAGACCATATTGCTCTTTGCTAACAACTCAAAAGCTATAACAGATACTGTTTTAGCAGCCTTTGTTCCTGTACAGAGAACCCAAGTAAACATCTAAACCTGATTGGTAATAAAAATGCAGCGGCCTGCATGCAACTTTAGTTTGCCCTGTTCCAGGTAGCACTTGTATGTGTGTGTGTGTGTGTGTGTGTGTGTGTGTGTGTGTATTTGTAGGGTGGGTGATGCACTCAAGATTTTAAAGGTATAAAGTGAGCAGGGAAAAACTACATTCTTCTCTGATGAGAAGCAGTTAAAAAGGGAACAAATTTGATGAATCTCCAAGAACTGTATCGTACAGTTTCAGCTAACATGAAAAGTATTTGAGGGCCGGTGAGATGGCTCAGTTGTCTAAAGTGCCTGCTTAGGAAAGCTTAGGCAACTGCAGGGACTGTGATTCTATTCCCTGCACCACATTCTGTGCCAGCCCCACCCCCATGGCAGGCTGAGCTGGCCATAATAAAAAATAAAATAAAAAAAAATAATAATAATAAAAGTGTTTGAAACCAGGGCTTTAAAAAGCATAAACCAAAATGGGTGGGACAGACCCAGGAAATGAATCACTTCCTAGCATCATAAAGTCAGTTGCAGTGTGCTTGCGTGTAAGGCTCAAGGCCCACATCTGCGACCTTGGACTTTAAGTCCTCTGAGCCTCAATATCCTAATTTATCCAATTAGCCACTGATAATTAAACTAGACAGTATAATTATAATGTAATCAGTTAATCTTTCACAAACCCTAAAACTCAGCTCTTTAGGTAATTTTTCCTTATAAAAATGTCTGAGCTGGGCATAGTGGTGCCTGCCTATAACCCCAGCACTCTGGGAAGCTGAGGCAGGAGGATCGTACATTCAAACCCAGCTTAGGCAATTTAAACAAGTTTTCAAGACACTAACAAAATAAAGATGAAAAAAGGGGGTTGACGATATGGTTCATGATCTAAAGCTCCTGCTTAGGAAAGCTTAGGCAACTGCAGGGACAGTGGTTCAATCCCTGGCACCACATACTGCACCAGCCCCACCCCCAGGGAAGGGTGAGCTGGCCATTAAAAAAAAAACACAAACATGAAAAAGGGCCACATGGCCACATGTAGCTCAGTATGAAGGTCCTGGCTTTAATTTTCAATGCTAATGAAGAAAAGTTCTCTCTTAATCCTCATCTTCATCCAAAAACTATCTAGTAATATGGGCAGTGGAGGAATATTTGCTTCCTCAAACACAATCGTGTGAGGTCACCTGGACTTACCACTTCATTAGACATCCCCATGTGGCAGCTTGTCAGTGGATGTGTCCCTACCGGAGCTTCCTCCTGGTTCTCCCCACAGGCCTTCCCTTCCTTTGCCTCCTATACTCACCCAATTCCTCTTTCTAATTTTTTGCATTTTTAGCTCTTCAATCCTCACCTTCAATCATCTCCATGCCTACCCTGCATTTCCAAAAGCAGATGGAAAGGCTCTGCTCTGGAAGTCATGTAGCCAGGCTCCTTGATCCTCTGCCATGGTGAACGAGCTACAGGGTTGAGGACATTCCATGCATTTTTATTTACTTGTGTTGGTTTTTTGCTTGTTTGAAGAACTAAGGATTGAACCCACACCTTCACAATGAGCTACATGCTTAGCCTCTTAAAATATTACTATTTTGAGAGTCTCTCTAAATTACCCAGGCTGGGCTTAAAATTATGCCTCTCCTGCCTCAGCCTCCCAGAAGGGATTATTCTCCTGCACCACCATACCTGGCTAGCATTCTTTAACATGATTGAGCCCTGAAATCTGGCTAGGTATTCCTTTTGTTCTCTGCGCCAGGAAAGAAGAGGTAGAAATATTTTTGGCCCAGTGATGTACTTACACCAGTACTACAAGAAGAAAGGTCTAAAATTTCGGGGTCACCTTAGCTTGTAGTAACTCTCTCCTCACTGCATGTTGCTCCATATATGGTCAGTGCTCCTGACAGAAGCCCTCGTTATGAGCTCTTCTTGGGCAGAGGAACTTATCCTATCCTTTTAGATGTCACTGAAGGCACAATGCAAGGCCATGCAGGCCACTCCCATGTGACAGAGCAAACTGAGGTTTTTCCAAAGCAGGGCTGGGGATAAAGACTTGGGTAGAGGTGAGTTATTTAGAATCTAGGAACCAGGAGGAGGGAGCAGGGAGGGTATGACAGGAAAAAGGAATCCACCACGCCAACTGCAGAAGTAAAAGAGGCAGGTAAGTGTTTGGGCCATGTGGGGTGCTGTAATTCTGGGAGTCCTTTGAGGTTCCAAGACAACAAACCTGGAGCCATTTACCCGATGTCTTCTGACCCTTATTCGTTGCAGTTTGTCACTGAGGATATTAGCCCCTCTCCTGCCTGCACCTCCATGTCTCTGGAAGTAGTCACTTGTACCCATTGTGTCACAGAAAGTCTGAAAACAAAGAGCAGCCAGTTGAGGCCTTGAACTGAGGACCCTTGCACACCAAAGGCTTCAGCCATAGCTGCCACAGAACATGGATGGTGGCTGGGAGATGGGGCCGGAGGAGATTAGCACTGAGGCTAAAGGTCATGCTTACTTGGCTATGGAAAATTGTTTCACTGTAAGGACCCAGGTTTTCTGTGCCTTCCACCATTTCTTCTCTATCATGAAAATGGGAATGCAGCACAATGGTTGCAAGCACGTACGCAAGGCTAGGCCATCCTGGTATTCCCAGAGGTTATCTCCATCTTCACATGTACCCAGAGAAGTGGTGTTTTTCTTTATTTACAGACTAGAAAACTAAAGCCAAAAGATGTGTGCCTGAGGTGGTCACAAACGATTCTACAATAGAGGACGACACCCCTGGTGAGCACTGCACTTCAGAGGAACTAGACATTCTCTCAAACTACCCCAAGAGCTGCTGTGATGCTTCGCAGTGTCTTTGCCTCCTCCCTCCCTCACTGTGCACCCTGCTCAGACCCTCAGTCCACCTTCTCGTCTTGCAACACCTGCAGTACCAAGCAGCTGGTATTTACTCTCAGCCCCCACAGGCCTCAAGCCCTCAGTGCTGCAGGGGCCCAGCCGTGCAGGCTGACAGACTGGGGACTGGGATCTGGGGAGTCAGGGAGGCTGGGAATTAAAGAACTCCTTTACTAAGCTGTGGGCAGCTGCACATTTATCTTGCTCAGCTCTGCGCGCCCACACGCACACACACACACACACACACACACACACACACACACGGGAACCATCTGCCTGACCTGCTGATGCCCATGGAGCCCTGGGGCAGCCCAAGCTGGATGCAGCATTTGCAACTCTCCCCGAGCCTGTGAATTGCATCAACCAAGCCTTTCCCTGGATTGGACCCTGAAGTTGCAGGCTTCGTTTTGTTTGGATGCTTCTCTGTTAATTTCCTTTTTCAAGAGTATTTTATGACTCATCTTCTGGCTTTTGTTTTCCTGTCATCTGACTTCCATTTAGATTTGCGCCTGCTTCAAGATGCAATTTCTTGAAGAGCCATTTTAGTTGAACTTCACTGGTCTGTGGCAAGCCCTCACTGGAGTCTGATGTTGCTGCTTGTTTTATCATTGCTGGGTGTTTGAATGCATTTCACTTAACCAAGTCTATTTTTCCACATGTACTTTCTTCCTCCTCACTCCCCTATCAAGTTTGGCCATCAACTGACTCCAATTTTTTTTTGGCTACTTCACTTGGCTATGTTTTGTTTTGTTTTTTTCTCTTGAGTTTTGCTACTTAGGTTTTTATTTCTCAATATGTTTTGTTCCTATTTTGTTTTGGGCATTGCTGAAGAGTGCTGGCTTTTCAGTCTCCCAGTAAGAGGTTTTATAAGCAGAGTGTGTGTCCTCTTTTGTTTCAACAGCCCCTGTCTGGCCTGAGTGCAGTCCAAGCATCCTTTTGAAGAGGTCCCAGTTGAGGGATGTGACATGGTCACCCCCTCTGAAAGATGCTGCTCTGCTTTGGCAAGCACACTGGAATTTCATCTACGTACTTGGATTTCCTCCAGGACAGAAGACACTCCTGTGCCATGTTGTTTTCTGGACTTGAACCTGGGAAGGTTCTTTTCGCTCCTTTTCTTTTCCTGAGGATATATGTTAAGATAAAATTGTTTATTTACCATGCAGTTAAATTTAAAATTGTGATCCAGCCCCCAGCTAGAGCATGCCTACAGAAAATACAGGAACAGACAGAGGGGAAAGGATGGGGAGGGGGAGAGATACAGCATCACACTTGTGAATGCATGTGGACCAGGAGTATAAACTCTATGTCACAAATGGTTCTGTTTCAGTATTTTCCATGGAAATAGAGAATCCCCTAGGGCAGCCTTCACACTCTTGTTTCTAAGGTCTTGGATGGTTGGCATGGCTTATCATCATCATCATCATCATCATCATCATCATCATCATCATCATCATCATCATTATTATTATTATTATTATTATCATCACCGGCTCATCGTGCCCTGGTGGTGGGGGCTGGTGCAATATGTAGCGCTGGGAATTGAACCGCGGTTCCTGCGGTTGCCTAAGCAGGCGCTTTAGATCTCTGAGCCATCTCGCCGGCCCGGTGGCATGGATTTGATTCCTATTTCAACACTTAAGAATGATCCAATCTTGGACAAATTATTAAAGCTTTTCACACCTTCCTTCTTTCACTTGAAAATGTGGTTAAACAAATATTTGATCTCTTAGAATGTTGTGAGTTTAAATAAAGATAACATGTGTGGAACTAGAGAGAGGCCCAGTTGCTCAACATTGCAATTACTAAGTGTCACTGCATGTAAACTTTAAAACGGTGAACCTTATGTTTCTTGAATTTCACCAAAAAAAAAAAAAAAATGCCATATGTGAAAAGTTCTAATACACAGCAGGTGCAGAGCAGAAGTTCATGGCCCTTTTGTTCTCAGCAAAGGGTCAAGGCCCTGTCTGACAGCTTTTCGTGGGGCCTGATTGTCACGGCCGGGCCTGCCTTCCCAGCTGCGCCTGGAGCAGCTGCAGAAGCTGCGGTACTCGCCGCAGAACAAGCGATTGGCGCCCCCTGTCGGCGCGTGGCGCTCAGACCTCCTGTTCGCACATGAGGATGGTTTTCTCCGGAATTTCCAGGGAACGCAGACCCGAAATACACACACACACACACACACACACACACACACACACACACACACCGATTTCACTTTTGGAGAGTCAAACGCAAGCTTCTGACTTTTGTTTCTACCAATATCTTAGGGTAGATCTTGTGCATCTTCAGATGTAAGAGCCATGTTAGACTCTGCAGTCTTAGGGTGCTGGGATCACGTTTAAGACAGCAAATTCTTTTTTTTTTTTTTTTTTAGTATCGGGGATTGAACTCAGGACCCTCCGCTTGCCGGGCAAGTGCTTATTCCATTGAGCTACCTCCCCAGCCCCAGACAGCAAATGCTTGACCCGAATGATAACGCCCTGTATCTGTGCGCTCTGTCAGGGCACTTCGGTTGCTGATCTCAGGGGACTCTCTCCAGCCGGCCACGCTCTTTCACTGTTGCAGAAAGCGGCAGGCAGGTCACTCACGCCCCCAGCTCCATGGGGCGCAATCACAGCCCTAATCCTGGTCTGCTTCTGCACAGGGACGGAGGCTTTCTTCTGAAAATAAGATTGTTCTCGTTGTCTGACACGCCCCGCCTACCTTCTTCTTCCTTGTAGAGATTATTATCATCCTTTCTTTTCTCCTTAAGGAATTGGCTTCTTCCTCACATATCGACATTTGTTCCTCCTGATTTATACATTTTCCCCTCACAGAGCACAGTACGAGGGTGGGTGGGTGGGTATCTCGCTGACCTTGCCTCCCTTCCCCAGAAATTTACAGGGTCATCCAGAGAGAGGAGAGGACTGCTCAACACACTGAGACGCAAGAGAAACAGGGCACAGGTGCGTGTGCATGCGCGTGTGTGTACAAAGTTATGAATGTATATTAACACATGTATAGAAAAGATACACAAGGAACATCACATGCAGCAGGGTGATCAGCCCCTCAAGTTGGCCCACAGCTAAGGGATTCACAGGAAGCAAGATTTTCAGTCGCACACAGGAAAGCGGCGGCAGATAGGGCTGTGTTGGCCTCCCTCCCTGTGCGCAGACGTGGGATGGTGCGGGCGAGTTGTGGACAGTAGGCAGGATCAGGCCAGCTCCTTCCCCCTGCACCCTCTCCAGACTTCAGGGCGTCCTGAGAGTTGTCCTAAGCATACATTCTGGGCGTTGGTGTGTGGGTCTAGGTTCAAAACCAGGACCCCTTCACAAGATTCTGACTCTGGGCATTAATTAAATACCCAGTAAAATATCATTAGCGACAATAACTACCTCTGTACCAGTCAGAGAACTGAAGGTATTAATATGTTTAGAATATTATTAGTTGGTACATAATAGGTACTCAAAAGTAGTAGCTGTTATCATATTTCTGTGTGATTTGAATGTTTGAATGTTCTATCAATAGCACTAACTGTATCATTGGAACCACAAAGTTGTTATTGCTTTTAATTTAAAGGGCTGGGAGCATAGTTTAGTGGTAAAGAGCCTGCTTAGTAGGGTTCCACCCCCAAACAAACACTGCCAGAAAGAAAGAGAGAGAGAGAGAGAGAGAGAGAGAGAGAGAGAGAGAGAGAGAGAGAGAGAATAGAAAAAGAGGAAAGGAAAGGAAAGGAAAGGAAGGGAAAGGAAAGGAAAGGAAAGGAAAGGAAAGGAAAGGAAAGGAAAGGAAAGGAAAGGAAAGGAAAGGAAAGGAAAACAGGTGTGGTGGCCCATACCAATAACCTCAGTACTCTGGGAGGCTGAGGCAGGAGAGTTGAAACTCCAAACCCATGCTGGCAACTTTGTGACATAGCTATGTCCTGTCTGAAAAATTTATTTTAAATAATTTAAAGAGAGGCTAGGTGTAAATCAGTACATATGCCCTGGCTTCAACTCCTAGTAGTGGGAAGAAAAAAGGAAAAGAAAAACTCTTTGGTAGCCTAACTTGCTCTTCTTGTGTCTCTGCTGTGACTCTATCTCTACCTAACCCTGTAGCAGCATCTTGTAAATATTTTCCGTGGTGTTTCTCTTCTACTCTGTTATTAAATGAGCATTTTAAGTCAGGTTTCATTAGGGCATTTTCACAGCTGTGCAAAGCCCACTTTGCACATATCCATCCCCCCTTCCCCACAGCCCCTCAAGAGAGTCTGACTGCAATCTATTTCAGCTCTCAAAATACAGAGCAGCAGAGCTGTCTTTTTGTCCCACGTAGTTCCCCACATTCCCCTTACTTGCCTCTTTACACAGGGTCTGTCTGTCTCCCTTATTCAATGGGAGGCTATGTTAGCCAAACAAGCAGAATTTCACTTTACTTAGCTGCCAGCTGTGCCACTTTCTTTGTCCTGAAACCCGTTCCTCGCCCAGGGGTGCTTGGAGCAAGAGCAGCTGGCAGACAATAAATGCCCCAGGTCGTGTTTGCCCTTCTTTTGTTCAGGAAGATGACAGTGTGCTTAGCTCTCGGTCCTGGAGGAGCCCATGGAGAAGAGCTGCCTGCGTGGAAGTCAGAAATGTGGGAGAACTGCTGGCCGCTGGGCTCCTCCTAGATTCCTGCCTCCTAGTCCCACAGTTTTCAATGGGACTGAGGAATTTAAAGTTGGGAAAGTGTAACTATTTATTCAAGCTAGCAAACATTTGCTCTTCATAATGGAACTGCAAACAAAATTATATTTCATGGCTCTGCTCCTGCTGCATAGGTAGCTGGCTTTAAGGCAGGGTCCATTACATTCCTGGGCTCTCAAAGAGACACGGTCCTGTTGATTAATTTTATTTTACTTATTTTATTTTTTGAGGGACCGGGGTTTGAACTCATGACCTTGCATTTGCCAGGCAGGTACTGTGCCACAGAGCTATCTCCCTGGCCTCATGTTGGTTTATTTTAAAGTCAACATAAATGCCACCTGTGCATACTGTGCCCTTTTTTTTTCCTTCTCTTTTCATTAACTTGCTCTGCCTACCACTAAGGAAATGACAGACAATAGGATTGAAAGGTTGAGAATTCTAGGTTCAGAGAAGACTGGAATGACACTCCAGCCAGGCACCATTAGGCAGATTCTGTGACCACACTGGCCTCTGGTTGCTATTTTATTTTAATAGCTATTTGATTTTACAGGGTTTCCAAAGGAACAAGTAACATAATAAACGTAAAAGTTTAAGACCGTGTTTGGCACACGATGAAGCAGCAATCTCAGCTGCAAGCGTGTACAGATTTCTACCAGAGTGGAGCAGAGCCCTGGGGACTCTTGATAGTGGCAGGAATAAATACCATCTGGGGTCCCAGATCTTCCCAGTACCCCAATCTCTTATTTCTGCAGTCTGCCCTCAGCTTCTGTGAGAACATCACTGGATGGTTCTGCCAAGTTGAAAATTTTGACCCAGGCGAATTCACTACCCCATGCCTCCCCATTCAAGTCATAAATTATACCTCTTGTGATTCAGGGTCTTGTGCTGTTGCCCAAGTTGCCCTTGACCTTGCAGTGACCTTGGATCAGCCTCTGGAGTAGCTGGGATCACAGACATGGGGCCCCACACCAGGCGCCATCCCCTCAACACTACTAAGAGCTGATCAAAGTGCGACAATGAGAGGAATAACGAGAAAGGCAACTCTTACAGCCCTTACCCCACCCCAGACACAATTCTAAGCATAGTAGTATAACACTTTATCTGACCTCTTGACCCCAGGGAGGGAGGTGCTGTGATGTTACCCTTTTTCCAGATAAGAAACTGAGCCTTAAGGAGGTGACATTTCCAGCTGGTGATCTTACATCCTGGAAGGAAGTAGTGGCAGGAGTTCTTTCTTCTCAGTGCCACGTTACTGCTTAATGCCACCTCTCTTTGTCACCGTCACAGAGGTGGGGGGGGGTGTACAGCACAGTGACACAGGAATGATATCAGAAATTCCAAATATAAGAGAAATATTAAAACTCTCAGTCTGGATGTCTGGTACACATGTTCTCTAAAATGAAAGAATCAATTCTAGGGAAAATAAGAGTTTAAGAGTGGGAAATATTTCTTGAGGATAGAAAGCTCCTTTCTGAGAGGGACAGGAGGGAACACCTAGAATATGGACTTTCCAGAACCCCACTGCTTTTCTTAAAAGAAAAATAAAAACAAT
>PVKN010039978.1:0-10794 GCA_004027915.1 Capromys pilorides
AGACCAAGATGTCAGGTATTCAAGCACCGTTTTTTTATTACACATTGTAGTTGCTTAGATCACAGATATCAGCATACAAACTTAGTTAAGGTGAAAATTGTACAATAAATGCTATTTCAAAAAGACTGATGGAGATTTTTAGTACAATTATCTCAGCCATCCTGTATATATATGTACAATTTTTTCCCCTGCCTTTTTTTTGTTCTCCTTTCTCACCTCTTTGTTGTTTAATCCTTATGTTCTGTTTTATTGTATCTGTTATAATTTTCAGGTTTCATTTCTTCTTTCAAGTTCTTACACTAGAGAGACAATACAGTGCTTACACATGTGGGTGTGGTTTATTTCACTTTTGAGTATAGCCTCTAGTTGTATCACTTATCTACAAAAGCTTTAAGTTTGTCTTTCTTTATAGTTGAACAATATACCACTGTATAAAAATACCACATCTTTTTAATCCATTCCTCAGGTGATGGGCATTTTGGCTGCTTCCAAGATTTGCCTATCACAAATTGTGCTGCTATAAATATAGGTGCATGTATATCATTGTGGTATGATGTTTTCGGTTCTTCTGGGAAAATTCCCAGAAGGGGAATTGTATTGAGTGGGATTTCAAGTCCTAGTTTTTTGAGGAGCCTCCACACTGATTTTCACAGCAGCTGTAACAGTTTATATTCTCACCAGTAGTGGAGAAGGGTTCCTTTTTCCCTGCAGTCTCTCTAGCATTTATTAGTAGTTGATTTCTTTATGTTAACCATTCTTCCTGGAATGAGATAGTAATTCAATGCTGTTTTCATTTGCATTTCTCACATAATAAGTAATGCAGATTATTTTTTCATGTATTTATTCACCTCTTGTATTTTTTCCTCTGAGAAGTGTGTATTCATCTCAGATTCCCATTTTAACACTGGGTCTTTAAATTTGGGGTGCGCTCATGTTTTTTAGTTCTTTATATAGTGTAAATAGAGGACCTTCGCCTCTTATTGGTTAAGATTTTATTCAAATTTGTGGGTTGTCTTTTTGCTCTATTGGTGATTTCTTTTGATACGTAGAACCTTCTCAGTAAGAGGAGGTCCCAGTTGTTGGTTCCTTGAAGTATTTCCTGTGCAGTTACATTTTTGTTCATGAACTACTTGCCTACCCCTATATGTCTTCAAGATTTCCACCTACTTTCTCTTCCATGATATTTAGTGTTTCTGTTTTAATGTTTAGATCTTTAATCCTTGTTTAGTTTAGTGGATGGTGAAAGATCCAGGACTAGCTTTAATTTTCAGCATGTGGAGAGTCAGTTTTTCCAACACTATTTGTTGAAGAGGCTATCTTTCTTCCAGTGGACATGTTTGGTGCCTTTGTCAAAGATAACATGGCACAGTGTGCTTGTAGATATATCTGCATCTTCCAATCTGTTCCATTGATCCTTGGATCTGTGGGAGGGGGGGTTGTTTTTGTTTTTGTTTTTTTACCAGTGCCATGCTGATTTTATCACAGTAGCTTTGCAGTATAATTTCAAGTCAGGGATTATGATGCCTCTTGCCTTGCCTTTTTGCCCAATATTGTCTTTGTTATTCTAGGTCTTTTCTAGTTCCAAATAAATTTCAAGAATGTTTTCTCTAGGTCTGTGAGGTATGTAGGTGGTACTTTGAAAGGGAATGCATTAAATCTGTACAACAGTTTTTGGAGTATTGCCATTTTCACAATGTTGGTTCTTTCTCTCCAGGAGCAAGGAATATCTTCTTACTTTTTGAAATCCTCTTCAATCTCTTTGTTCATGATATTACAATTTTCATTGTATAGTTTTTTTTTTATTTTTTTAGATAGGTTAATCCCTAGGTATTTAATTTGTGGAGAGCAATTGTGAAGGATATTGTTGTAGAAATATAGAAATGAGACAAAAACCTAGTATCCTGAGGGAGCAGGGAGCAATAAACAGAGCCCTGGGACAGCTGCAGTCTGTTACTTGGGAATCCCCAGAAAGCAGGGATTCAAGGTTGCAGATAGCAGCTTCTCCTTCAGGTTCCCTGTTCTTTGATCCCTTGCTTGTGATGTTAATGGTAGTCTCCTCCCCTGCTTGAAGTGTTATCAGTTAGCATTTGTGTGAACCTAGTGTAAGGCATATGGTGGTTTGTAGTCAGTATTCATTAAGGTAGTTGTGCACATTCCCTAGCCTTTTTTCAGCCCTCAGTAAAAGTGAGATTCTCCTGAGGCTCTGGGCTCACTTGGAGAGAGACCTCAGTGAGCCCTCTGAAGATACATTCATTGGGTCTTCTCATCATTTCTTTCGGCACCAACTCATAACATACAACATATTGTTTCTCTAATTTCTCTCTCAGTGTGTTTGTTTTCTGTGTAAAGAAATGTTATTGACTTTTGGCTTTGTAACCTGCTATGCTACTGAATTTGTTTATTAATTCTAGGAGCTTCTTGGTGGAGTGTTTTGGGTCTTCCAAGTAGAGTATCATGTCATCTGCAAATAATGATAGTTTAACTTCTTCTTTACCTATTTTTGTTCCTTTTATTGCTTTCTCTTATCTAATAGTTTTAACTAATGTTTCCAGAATTATACTGATTTCATATGAGTGGTGATAGAGGACATCCTTGTTTTATACCTAATTTGCAAGTAAAAGATTTCAGTCTTTCCCTATTTAGAATTTTTTTGGCTATTGGATTATCATAGATGGCTTTTATCAGGCTGATATAGAGGCCATCTATTCCAATTAATTGCAGCGCTTTGATCATGAATCAGTGCAGGACTTTATCAAAGGCCTATTTTGCATGAATTGAGATAATCGTGTGGTTTTGGTTTTGGCTCTACTGATATAGTATATAACATTCATAGATTTGTATATATTGAATCATCTTTGCATTTCTGGAATCCTACATGTTCATGGTATATAATCTTGATGATTTACTGTATTCTTTTTTTATGTATTTAGTACATGGTCTATAGGGTCTCACCATACAGATCGGACTCATAGTGATCCTTCCTGTTTTCCAGCATCCCAAGTGATTACTGGTATGTGCCACCATGCCCCGTCTAATTTGCCCTCTCAGCACACACCAGGGGCAGAGCTGGTAGGGCAGGCTGGAGATCAAACCACCAGCCCTTGGGTCCACTTAAGCAGGTGCTTTAATGTGCTCAGCTATCTGGCTGGCCCTTATTTGCTGTATTCTATTTGCTAGGATTTCATTAAGGATTTTTGCATCTATGTTCATGAGTCAGACTGGCTGGCAGTGCTTTTTTTTGGTTGAATCTACCTCAGGTTTTGGTATCAGTATAATACTTGCATCCAGGAATGATTTTCAAAGTATAACTTCCTTTTCAATTTCATTGAAGAATTTGAGGAGTATCAGGATTAAATCTTCTCTAAGTGTCTTGCAGAAATCAACTGTGAATCCATCAGGATCTGAACTTTTCTTTGTTGGTAAGTTTCTTGTTACATTTTCAATTTCATTGGCTGATATTGGGTTATTCAGAGTCTTTATACCGTCTTGATTTACTTTTGGTAATTTGAACCTATCTAGAAATTTGTCCATTTCTTCTAATTTCGATTCCATGAGAGTAAAGATTTTCAAAGTAGTTATTAATGATCTGAATTTCCACAGAATCTATAGTAATTTTGCCCTTTTCATTCCTATTGCTTGAACTTGAGTTATTTCTTTCCTTTTTTTTGATGAGGTTAGCTAGGAATATGTCAATTTTATTTAATCTTTCAAAGAACCAGCTTTTTGATTCATTAATTCTTCATATTATTTTGTCTATTTTTTGAGGGGGAAAAGGACTTCGCCTCAATTGCATTAATTTCTGCTCTAATCTTCATGATTTACTCCCATCTTTGGGATTTGGGCTTGGTTTGCTCTTTCTTTTCTAGAAGCTTGAGTTGCAGCATTAGGGTGTTTATTTGTCATTTCTCTGTTTTTCTAATGTGTTAGTTCACTGCTACATATTTTCCTCCAAGAACTGCTCTCATTGCATGCCACAAATTCTGGTAAATTGTGCTTGAATTTTTGTTGTATTGTAGGTGTTGTTCAATTTCTTGTTTACTTTTATCTGTAACCCATTCACTGGTGAAGAGGATGTTATTTAATTTCCACATGTTTATGGAGTTTTTATGGTTTCTTTTGTCATTAATTTCCAGTTTCATTGCACTGTGTTCAGACAAACAATATGCATGGGATCATTTCTGTTTTCTTGCATATACTTAAGCATGACCTATGGAGTAGTATGTGGTCTATGTTAGAGAGTGTCACTTGTGCAGCTGGAAAGACTATGCACTCAGATGTGGTTAGGTGGAACACTGTATATGTCCACTAAGTCTATTTGTTCAAAGGTTTGGTTCAGTTCTACCACCTCGATGCTAATTTTTTGCCTGCTTGACTTATCTTTTTGAGATAAGAGGGTGTTAAGTCCCTTTCTGATGTTGGTTATTAGATTTTTCTTGCCCTTTAAAATTTGTCTTGTACAGTTGGGTGCTCCTGTATTTGGTGCATACATGTTTATGTCTGTTATTTCCTCTTGAATTTTTCCACTAGCTAGTATATAGTGACCTCTATCTCACTTGATCATTCTTTGTTTAAAGTTCAGATTGTCTGTGAACAGAATAGCTACCCCTTCATTTTTGTGAGGTCCTGAAGTATGTAGTATTGTTTTCTATCCTTTGACTTTCAGCATATGAATTTCTTTATGGGTTAAATGTGTTTCTTGTATACAACATATTGTTGGACTTTGTTTCTTAATCTGCTCCACCAGTCTATTTCTTTTAATTGGTAAACTGAGTCCATTTACAGTTGTGGTTATAGTTGACATGTATTGACTTAGGTTTGTCATGTTATTTTCCTATTGTTGATTCTCTACATTTATCCTGTGTTTAATAGTTTGCATTGTTTGGTGTGTTTTTTCTGTTGTCATTCTTGGAATTACGTGTATTTTGATCTTTTTCTAGAGTATATTTTAGTATTCTGTGTGGAGTTGGTTTGAACATTATGAATTTCTTTAGTTGTTCTTTGTCATGGAAGTATTTTAATTCTCCATTAAAGTTGATATAAAGGCCAGCCAGATAGCTCAGTGGATTAAAGTACCTACTTAGGCCATGCCAGCCTTTCCCCCAGGGCTTGCTGAGACAGCGATTAAGGCTGGGCATGGTGGTGCACACCTGTAATCCCAGAACTTGGGAGGCTGAAAAGCAGGAAAGATCACTACAAGTCTGATCTGTGTAGTGAGACCCTGTATATCCTGTACTACATACATACATACATACACACATACATACATACAGTTGCTAGAGAGTTTTGCAGGGTAGATCAATCTAGGTTGGAATTTGTTTCTTGGAGGACATGAAGTATTTCACTTCATGCTCTTCTTGAGTTAATTGTTTGTGAGGAGAAATTTCCTGTTATTCTGATAGGTTTTCCTGTAAATGTGATCAGTTTCTTTTCTCTAGCAGATATATATATATCTGCTATATATATATATATATATATATATATATATATATATATATATATATATATATAGTGTGTGTGTGTGTGTGTGTGTGTGTGTGTGTGTGTGTGTGTTGGATTCCTAGGATCTTGACTATCATATATCTGGGTGTAATTTTAATTGGGTCGTTATTATTTGGGGTTCTATATGCCACAGTTACAATCTGAATGTCAGATTATTTCCCAATATATGGGAAGTTTCCTGCTGTTATTTCTGCCCATGTTCTTTTTTTGTTGCTCGTGTTGCCTCTCTCTTTCTCACTGATGCCTATAAGTCTTATGTTGTTCATTTTTGCATTATCTTGCAGATGTTGAACTATTATTTCCTGGCTCCTACTTGTTTTTAAGAGATCTTTCCTTAACTTTTCAATAACCACAATTGTGTCTTCAAGGTCTGAAAGTCTATTTTCACTTTTATTCAAATGGGTTTGCCAACTTGTGATTGAGCTTTAAATTTCCTGTATATCTCTTTGGTTTTTTTAATTTTTATTTTTTATTACTTTTAATAAGAAATAACAATATGATAGTTTCAAAACACGTTAGTAATACATTCACAATAATTGACACATTGCATATTGTTGTCCTCATAGTAGTTACATGAGCACAGGGTGCAGACATGATAAATTTTCTAATCAATATTGGAAAGGAAAGAAAAAAAGAAAAAATTTATCCTCTTTGAACTAAGAGGAAGTAGTTGTATACATAGTCCAATGTTCCATAATTGCAGTGGGTTACCAGTGAAACTGACAATGTTGGAGGCTGTTGGTATAAGCCTCTTACAGCTCATCATACTAACCTAGCTCTGTGTTTTATGCCTCATAATTAAGCTTTTCTGCTGGGTGATCAAGGACAAATCAAAGCAAGACCTGTATAACAAAACATTCATCTTTTGTATCTTCCAAGGTCAAATCCCCTCAGAATTGACTTTGGAACCATGTACAGTGCTTTGTAGAACTGTTGTCAGTGTCAGCCATCAGGACAAGTCACAAGTCATTGCATGACCAGTTTGCTCTCTGTGAAAGCCTGAGAGAATGTTCTTTCTCTAAATGACTCTCTCTAGACACACTACACTTCCTTTATCCCTTTCCTCTGAGGTCCCATAATCTCCTTGAACAGAAAATTTGGGAAACCACTGAGTTATAGGATGTTACAGCACAGGTTCTCTTACGTCCTGAGTCCTCACTGACCTTGAAGGGCTAGGGCCAGAATGTTGGCTATCCTTGTAGCCCATCTTTTTCTCTAACTTTGGTCTGTTAAGTTACATTCTCAACCCTCCGGCAGAGAAGCTTCATGATACTATTATTCTATAACATAGGTAATTGAGCTTAACATCACTTCTTTCTGAATATCAAACATCTTAGACTTATCTTGCAATTGGTATATTCTGTCAATCATTGATATTCTAATAAGTCCCTATAGTATGTGATAAAAGCAGTTGCACATTTTTGCACAGACATTTAGAAGTCCAAGGATGTACAAAATTGTAGCCTGTCAAGCTTATGGCATTTTGCCTAGTCTCTTACTCTCAATACCATTTTTTTGCTTTTTTGTTAACCAACCATTTACTTGAGAGAGAGTATAGCAATAACTGAGTTTGCATTAGAAGCAGTACACATCTAAAAGACCAGAATGACACGCATTCCAAGCATAGTTTTAGTGTTGCACGTTGCTATCATCAGTGTGAAAAATCTTTTGAAGGTTCTTAGGACCAATATCTAATTCATCCTGTGTACATAAGTCCTGTACAGCTCTTTGAATATGCTTCCTGACATGTATTTCCTTTCTATATTGTATATTAAAAGTTTCCATCATTTTTCTATTCTCCTCTATATTTTTATCAGCATCTTCTTTGGAAGTCCCTAGTAGTCCTTTCATCATAATTATGATTTCCTTTTTTACCTGTGAGATTATCTCTGATCTGATGTCTACTATACTCTTCTGTAGTTGTTTCTTTACTTCAGTTGCTATTATGTCAGATATTTCAAGTATGTGTCTTCCAATTTCTTCTATGATGATATCTCCTGGGTTTGTTCTGGGTGAACTCAGGGCCTCAGAATGCATTTTGTGCCTTCTTTTTGTCATTTTATATTTCAGAAATAACTCTTTATTTTGATTTCTGATACTTTTTGTGAAAGTTTGATAGTAGGTAACTGCATCACTGGAGTCAGACCCTCTCTACAAAGAATCTGGTTTTTTGGTTTTTGGTTTTTGGTTTTTGGGGGTTTTTTTGGTATCTCTCCTGTCTCAGAGATTCTTACTTTGTTTGTGTTCTAAAATTTTTCCTTTTCTATTAATTGAATGTGACATATTGATTTCCTTTTGGCATTGTCTTTTGCCCTTCAGTGTAGGTCTTTTGTGAAGTTATTACCCAAGCATCTTCCAATATTAATACCCAAGGAAAACATGTGGTTAAGACAGATATGATTTCCTACTTACAGTAGAACAATTAGTATTATTAATAGTAGCTAGTGAAATTTAGAAATTGAAAAACTTTTGTAATTAATGGGTTTGTACTTTAGACCATAGAAGCAAACATTACAGCTGTATAACCAAGCAGGTCTGAAATTGGGTAGTTATATTTAAATTAGTTCCCCTGAGTTCTGTCTGGGCACCTTCCCTTTATACACCTAGAATCATCCAAGCAGACTAATACACTCCACAGTTACCTGCTGCCACCTCTGTGTCCAGAGAATGCTCCTGTAATTCTGGGCCTCAGTCTATGCTCAGCTGGGCCCAGCAGTACGGAATGGGCCAGTTTCACCTGGTCTATTCTGTAGTTCTATATATAGTCTAATTCTATCAAGATTTCTTCGTAGCGGGGAGGCTTCAGGTTAGCTCAGTGGTTTAAATGCTTGCACCAGCAATACCAATCATGCACAGGGGACGACAGTTTGATCCCCAGACACACCCTTAAGGCAGCCTGAGTCAGCAAAAAAAAAAAAAAAAAAAAATTACTTGGGCCAGGGAGATACTTCAACAGAATAAGTGCTTGCCTGGCAAGCACAGGGTCCTGAGTTCAATCTCTGGTACTGAAAAAAAAATTAAAAGCAGATTTCTTCTTTGGCTTCAAAGTAAATTTAGAAATATTTGTTTTAAATGTCTATATATGCAAGAACCTGAATCAGTTATAAATCTCCTCTAATATTTGTGGACCAAAATAAAGTGGTCTAAGAAGGATGCAGTGTATTTCTGTCAGAGGTGGGTGGCAGGCCAGACTGAGAAGTCTTCTCTAAGCCACAAATTTGTCCATTTTTCTGCTCTCTCCCTTCCTGAGGTTCTGTCCCTCCTTTGCAAGGGTACCTGATGCATCTGCATCCCACCACATAGGCATTTGCAAAGGGACAAAGCTAATATTTTTGAATGAAGAGCCTCTTCATTTTTAAAACTTGTCTCCAGGAAGTTCTACCAACTACTTCTACTAACCCTAACCTTAGACCTAGTGGCAAGGCACACAGAACCATTGCACTTCTCCAAAACTTCAGTAAGTTCTAAATCTAAAAGAAAAAAAACTGAACAGCTACTGGAAGTTGCTAAGCATTATTTTCTACTGTGAGAATTTTGGGTAATCTTTATGTTATCCATTTTTAGCTTAATTATTCTGTAGTAAAATAGTGTGGCATGTGCAATCACAGTCATTTGAGATATGCTGATTGTACATGGCCTCCTAAATGGTCAGTTTATGGAAATGTTTCCTGTGTGCTTGAGAATAATATGTATTCTTCAGCTTTGTGCTGTATTCCATACATGTCTGTTAGATCAATATTTCTAATTGTGTTGGTGAAATCTTTTATATGGTGATGTATTATCTGCTTTATTTAACAACTATAGAGATAATTTGTCTTAGTCTCCTGCTATCATTGTGAAAATCATTATTGTCTTTGTGCTTCCACCAATTTTTGCTTTCTAAATTTTGAAGCTAGAATTGGATATAAGTCCAGAGGTATAGCTTCCCAGGGACTTAAATGTTCATCAATATGGCTTGTGATCCTCTATTGACTATTCTTCTAAAGACTATACTTTGTGATACTTGACTAGCCCACTTCCAACTTTTCTGTATCCCAATGTTTATGCCTTTTGTAAACAACACAACTATATTTTGTACATAATCTTTGAAACAAAAACTTAAATGAGTTACCATATTTATATTTAAGATATTTACTATACATGAGCTCATTTCTAACATCTTCTATTGTGCTTTGCTTCTTCCCCCCCCCCCATTTCTGTCATCTTTTAATTTAAATTCTACTCTCTATTGTATTATATTTGTTCTGTCATAGGTGCTCTAAAATAATTCAGTAGGGACACATACATTTTAAAATTATAGATTCTATATTTTTATTCCTTTTTCTATATTATCACACAACCTTTAGACACTTTAATTCTATACTCTTTTCCAAATGCTACATCATCCCATATTTCTTATCTTATAAATTCACAAACTAGACACGTCTATGCAGCCCTTCTTTATACTTGGCATATGTTTATAAGTTTCTAGCTATTGTTTTGCGTTTCTAAGTCTACTTTATATTCTAACATCTTCTTTTCCTATTTCTGGAATCATTAAATTTTTTCCTAAAGCTTATGTTTTATGTCACTAAAAACTGGCATAAACCTCTCTCATCTCTCACCTTTAAGGATGTTTTGTGATGTCCTCTGCCTAGTACTGCCGAGTACTCTGTAAGCACTCTTTCTTATTTCTTTTTTCTGGATACTTCATAATTTTTCTAAGTCATGTCTAGTTATTCATTCTCCTTCTAATATGTTGGACTTTCAGAATCTGATTAACATCTTTCAACGGTTCTAGAAAGTCATTAACCATTAATTTCTGTAAAATTTTGTGTCATTTACTTGTCTATTATTTCCCACAACTAGAAAACTACTGTAAGAAAATGATTCAGAATACTGTAGCAGGGAAGGTATTGTGCATATATCCCCAAAAGAATAGGAAACAAGAATAAATGGACAGGTGGGATTATATCAAACTAAAAAGCTTCTTGATGACAGAATGAAGACTTTGGAAAAAGGGCAAAAATATTTGCCAATCATGTATCTGACAGTTAATATCCATAATATTTAAAGAAAGCAAAAAAGTACAAAATAAAAAATGCAAATTAAAATAAACAAATCATCTCAAAGAACTTCTAGTATATCCTATTTCTTCTTGGTGCCATTTCCACAGTAAATCTAATTTTGGTTGATCGTCTTCCTAGCTGCCTAGATTTCAGTGTAAAACTGCCCAGTAAAATTCTCTTTTCAATTATAAAAATCTTTATTACTAAATTCTATATAGCTCTTTTACCACACAATTGGCCATTGTTA